>CAUYON010039636.1:0-12309 GCA_963573935.1 Arctocebus calabarensis | reverse complement strand
CTGTGGCATCACAGCTCACAGCAACCTCCAATTCCTGGGCTCAAGCGAGTCTCCTGCCTCTGCCTCACAAGTAGCTGGGACTACAGGCGCCTGCCACAATGCCCGGCCATTTTTTGGTTGCAGCCGTCATTGTTGTTTGGCGGGCCTGGGCTGGATTCGAACCCGCCAGCTCAGTGGGGTTGAGCCACAGGCGCCGAGCCAAGCTTTGTGTTCTTACGACATAAGAGTTAATGATACTTAAATAACTCCTAACTACAAGTATTTTAAAAATGGCAAATATTGTTGGAATAAAACTAGAGAGTACTGTAAGCATTTGTTTAAGAAGATGAGAAAGTCCTCTGTTCCTAATACTAGTTTAAGTTTTAGCTTTTTAGAAAATCAAATCTAATATCAGCAGTGAGATGGACACAGTTTTATTGAAAGTGTAAAGAAATAATCCAAAAGCTTAATAATTTTCTCCCAGAAGGAAATGTTTTCTAATCCTTTAAGTCACATTCTTTTTGTCTGCTGGAGACCTTTGCATTCTTCTAAAATACTGTTTACAAACCTAGCTGCTTTATCTTTGGAGCTGTCTATTGCAGCACAACCGTTCTTGTAACAAGTACTTATACAAACACTCGCATGCTTTTCTTTGGACTTGGTTACTCCTCTTGCGTGTGTGTTTTTAAAGCCTGTAAGGAAAAAATTAGGTGCTGAGGAATTGAATCACTGACTTGGAATTAAATTTGTGTAGAAATGATCCTGCTCAATCATCTTCTGCCAAAAATTTCTTCAGGTACAGAGAATGAAAATATTCCTATCCCGAACTGCCTGATTCTGTTAATGAAGCTGACTATAACCACCTTTCACAAAAGCTAAAACTGTTCTAACTGATAAAGAGCTCTTCTTTGTTTAAAAGTTAGAATGAAATACATCTGCAAAGCAAATAAAGAGGAACAGAACAATTTTAGTCCTTCTTAAAGGGAAGCTAAATTAGTTTAATGAAAAATAAGCATATAGGAAGAATGGAAATATCTTCCTTCCGAGATATATATATATATATATATATATATATTTTTTTTTTTTTTTTTGTAAAGACAGAGTCTCACTTTATCACCCTCTGTAGAGTGCTGTGGCATCACACAGCTCACAGCAACCTCCAACTCCTGGGCTTAGGCGATTCTCTTGCCTCAGACTCCCGAGTAGCTGGTACTACAGGTACCCACCACAACACCCGGCTATGTTTTTGTTTTGCAGTTCAGCCAAGGCCAGGTTTGAACCCACCACCTTCAGTATATGGGGCCAGTGCCCTACTTACTGAGCCACAGGCGCCACCCACTAGTATAACATTCTTAACAACCTTGTGGGCCTCCTCTTTATGTCAAGGCGAGCCATATCAGTAGACAAGAGAACCCTCTGTAGGGCATTCCGAGATAACTCTATGACAACTGAGGTGGTTGATGGATCCGTGAGTCGCCACACATCTAAGCTCCTCAATAAAGTCTTGTTCAGCCACATCCTTTTACTTTCCTCCAGTTTACTTGCTCAATCATGATTTTCCTAATGTTAAAGTTCTGTACAATCTGGATAGCCTAAGAATCTCCCAAGTCATCACATCAAGCCAATTTCTTTCTACTGACAGTCTTTTCCTCAATTTAGCTTTTTTCATGTTTCATTTCACTAAAATCAAAGAAGTCAGTCTGTTCCTTCCCCCGCCCACTTGGAAAACTTCTCAGCTAACTATCCAAGTTTAATCTTTATGTGTTCTGCTTTTCACCTGTGTATAGAATATCATTTCTTCAAATGTTCTGACACTTTATAAAAGAATCTCCTTTTCTTGGCTCTGTACCTGTAGCTCAGTGGCTAGGGGCTGGTGAGTTTGAACCCAGCCCATGACCTGCCAAACAACAATGACAACTGCAACAAAAAAGATAGCCGGACGTTATGGCAGGTGCCTGTGGTCCCACCTACTTGGGAGGCTGAGGCAAGAGGATCACTTAACCCAAGAGTTTGAGGTTGCTGTGAACTGTGACGCCACATCACTTTATCGAGGGTGGCATAGTGAGACTCTGTCTCAAGGAAGAAAAAATAAAAGAATCTCCTTTTCTCTAGTTTACTCCAGATAGCTGGCATTTAAATCCATAATTTCACTAATTATCTCTTCAAAATAATCTAGGATTTTTCCATTATATAGCTTAAAATTCTCATATTTATTCTTTACCCCCTTCCAAAGCCACTTCTACATTTTAAGGTTTTTATTATAGCAACACCTTACTTTCCCACTACCCAAATGTCTGTCAGTTAGTGTTCATATACGTATGTATGTGTGCGTGAGTATGTATATATGCTTAACTATATAAGGACTTAGGAGGAAATAGCGGAATCATAGTGTGTTTTTATGTGTGTATATATATATATACATGTATATATGATTTATTCCATGGAATAGGCTTATATAATTGAGGGGGCTGGAAAGGCTGAATTACACAGAGGAGGTCAACAGCCTGAACTCTCAGATAAGAGTTGAATATGTAGTCCGCAGATGAAATTTCTTCTTCCTCAAGAAGCCTTCAGTTTAAGTCCTTTTGACTAATCACATGAGGCTCGTCCAGATTATCAAGGGAAATCATCTTTACTTAAGGTCAACTGATAGTAGATGTTAACCATAGCCATGAAATACTCTCATAGCAACACTTACATTAGTATTTCGTTTAATAACCAGATTCTCTAGTCCATCCAAGTTGACATGTAAAATTAACCATACAGCCACTGAATATGTTTTTTTTCATCTACCTGCATCTACTGTCCTCCAGCTAACTCACATTCACACTTTAATTTGCAATATAAACATGTTCTTACTCTTGGAAGAAAGCTTGCTCTGGGCCCCGGACCAAGTTCATTTTTGGCTAAATGTCCTTGACACCACCCTGTAGGTCTGTACATTGCACTATATGATTTAGTAAATATCTAAGCCACCTGCTGGATTGTAATTTCCATGAAGTTCCACGAGTCTATCTTGTTCCCTGTATAGTTGGCACTTCATAAAGTCTGTTGAGTGAGGGAATGAATAAATCACAGATTAGGCTGATCCAGATGGCAGATTCTCTACATCCAAAGCTCAAGGATCCAGGGCCAGCTCTTGCTATTTTAATGGGAGCCAAAAACACTTTTATAAAACCATTTTCTTTCTCAACCATACTTAGCTTTTAAGAACATTGTGTCTAGAGACTAAATAAAATAAAGTAAAATTTAAAAAGCAAGATTTAATTTAACAGTTAAAGTGAAGCAATAGCATCCTTTTCTACTTAGTAACTGCCTTTCCCTAAGAGCATAGAAAACCACTAGTGCAGTGGGAGGGGAGCTCCAGGATAATAAGAATTTTAGGATGTTAAATATGAAAATACGTTGGATATAATTAGATGAAAATATATTTAAAATTTTGAAAGAATAGACTTTGAAGTTAGATAGGCATGGGTTCATATCCTGATTTTCACACTTATCATCAAGAAAATCTTGACCAAATTACTTTCTTGAACCTCAATGTCTTTGCAATGTTAGCCAGGAAATTTTGGTAGACTCAATCTGTTGGAACTGAATTATATGTGCAAGGATATCTATTTTAACTGAAGTAAAGGAGGCAGACCTGGGTGCCAAGTGGAAAAGGACTTTGTTTTGCTAGGACCTAAGCTATTTCAGATAATGAGGGTGTTCATCACATTCCTGTATATAAAAGGATGATAATCCAGAAGGGAAATGTAGACTCTTCTATTGTTAAGGAAAAATAACAAAGTAATATTGAATACGACTTGATGAACACTTTATTTGAGCCTGGCATAATTTATACACTACTGTTTTATGTGCAAAACATTGTAGTTCCTTGAGTTTTCCTTAGAGAAAAGAGAGCAAATTAATAGTACATGTTTATTTTACTTACAATAAACTTATAATCTTATAATAAACTTATAATTTTCTCTTTCAGAATATATGTAATAATAATAATACTTGCTCTACCAATAGTCTACAGGTTGTTGGGGAAATCAGAATAAAACTGAGGTAATATGTTTGAGATTGGTTTATATCTAGCAAAGAAAATAAAAGGTATGATTATTGAAAAGCTTGTGTCTACATGCTTCAAGAACTGAACAAATTCGTACTCAAAAAACAAATGATTCAAAACTGGTTGTTATTTGGCATCATGTAGACAAAACAATTGTTGATTTGACAATCTTTCACATTTCAATTGGTTGTCATGGCATCATGTTGACTGAAAAGAAAAGTGATTCTCTCTCCTCCACAGTTTTTAGATTCCATAAAACATTAAATAAAGAGATCTGAAAATAGAGGACAGTTTTAAAGTCTCCACTCAAGGCTTAGTCATAGGGTAAATTTTAGAACATGCCTTTTGTTGTGTCCTGAATAAGCTGATATTGAACATGCCCCATGCTGTTTGTCTTTGGGAGATGCCCTAATTTAGACACTGCTTTTGACCTTCTGGATAATGTAGAATAGACACGTCCATGGACCTGGCAAAAAAGATGAACAATACTGGTTTCTCTTTTAGTTAGCAAGAATCTAAATCAAGAATGATACAATGTTAAAATTGAAAATCCCTTTAAAACCTTATTTATTTTAGCCTTTCCAAAGATCACATTTCAATTTAATGGAAGAGTTCAGACTACTGGTTTCCAAAGTCCAGGTTAAATGTCCCTCACACCCACTCCTTGCCCTCAACTATGCTGCACTGTAAAATAAATGAAAATCATATTGGCTTTAATCTTCCTTCTCTTTGATTTCAATCCTATATAAAAACAGCATGTAAAGTCCCCATAATTCTTAATAACCTCACACGTATTTTGTCTAGATAAATTTGGCAGGAGATGGCACGTACATTGTCTGGTTCTCAGCATCCTGCGTGACTCATGGTTCAGTCTGCCTGGTATAGACACTGTTGGCGCTGTGTTTCACCCACCATAACATCCCCTGACAAGTTCTCAAGGAAACATCTTATTACATTCAACAAAGAGACTAAAGGTACAGTCTCCTGTAGGCCTGCCTAATCATAGGAGGGCCGATCACTCCCCATTTCAGAGCCCATTTATCTGAGGCAATTATTCTGAGTGGATGGGTCACTTCTTTGCCAAAAGTGCTTATTTTCCTTTTACCCAACATTTCCCAGAGGCAATCAGGACATGAGTCATTCTTAATCTTTGTTAACAGAGGGAAGAATGAGCCTAATTCGAACATTGCAGTAGTGGCTAGTACACTACATAGCTAAGCAAAACAAAACACCAAACCTTGATATAGTACTATGAAAACAGCCACAAGGGCTCTTTAAATAATTGTATATGAGGAGGACTGCAAAACCACTTAAATTATAGGAGCTTCAGCTAAGACCAGAGATATAATTTTAGTTACTGCCATATTATGAGTTTGAGGAAATGAGAGTTCATTGCAGCTTAAATTTAAAGTTGAAAAATGGCCACCATGTTAGCCATTATATAGACAATTGACCATTTCTCTTATCACTACTAATTTAAAGTCTATTTAAAATCACCAGTATAGGCAAGTCTGTTTTCAAAAAATTATATTTGCAGAGGATTTTTTACAGTAGTATACTTTCTACCTTCAGACCCATATATATGTGTATTTTAATTTTTAAAGTTTTAAATTTTTTTTTGAAACAGAGCCTCAAGCTGTCACCCTGGATAGAGTGCAGTGGCACACAGCTCACAGCAACCTCCAATTCCTGGGCTCAAGTGAGTCTCTTGTCTTTGCCTCCCAAGTAGCTGGGACCACAGGCGCGCGCCACAACACCCAGCCATTTTTTGGTTGCAGCTGTCATTGTTGTTTGGCGGGCCCAGGCTGGATTCGAACCTGCCAGCTCAGGTGTACGTGGCTGGCACTTTAGCCCGTTGAGCCATAGGCACTGGGCCAATATATATGTGTATTTTAAAAAGGCTTGTGTATGTTGTCTCTAAAGGTATTTTAAAGCAATATTGGAGAAGTATCAGAGATTTAAGTGGATTGTCTAAAGCTCTGTTGCTAGTGAACAAGAAAACTATAACTTTTGGTGGAAGGACTGTATCCAACATGTTAGATTACTTCTGGTAGAGCTTCTCCTGGCCAACTCATGGTTATTTTTTGTTTTGATTTGTTCAAATCAGACAACTGCCTTGATTCTTCTATATAATGAACATTACTCCTGACTTCCTTTCCTTAGTGTGTTCTGTCCTCCAAGTGGCCGTGATTCCTGATGGCCACCTGTCTACACAGCCTACCACTTCCCCAGAATAAATTGTAACTTTTTAAAGGATTCCTTCTAGAGTGCTTATTGTAAAAGTCATATGTATGTTGTCTTATATTGGATACTGTATGCCTGGGTTTTAAACACTTTGCAGAGAATCATTGTTTACAACATAGCTTATTGGTCATACTATTGTGCATAGAATGATGCAGAGGCTTCTGGTACAGTCCTGTACAGCCTAGAAGCCTAGAGCAGACTCTGGCCAGCATCTAGATGGAATAAAGAGATGGACCTATATTGTCCCTTACTTTCCTCCTTGGCATCCATGTTTAGGAGAATTAATGTTGTTTCCCTTTGCAGAGATTATAGTCTCCATAAAGATAAACATTGAATATGTGATTACAGAGTGAGTTTCACAAAAGGGCAGCTGTAGGGAGCATTGCGCACTGTGTTTGGCCCCCATCTCTGAATGGGTTCATATTTCTTCTTTCTAAGTGCAGTGTGATACATATTTCATGCAGATACCCACTGCCCGTTGTAATGTGCTGGAAAGGCCCCATAGATCATAGCTACTGTGTATATTGCCTTTTCTCACTGATGTTAATCTAGATATTATTGTTTTTAGGCTGCAATTTTTCTCACTCTCACTGTAGAACAAGGTGGTTTGGGGGAATAATGTGGATTCACTAGACCTGGTTAAAAATCTCACCATTTACTAGCTATGTAACTTTGGATGGGTTACCTAACCTGTCAAAGGCTCAGTCTATGTGTAAATTTAGGTGGAAATTGGTAATCACTTCACTTCATTTTTGTGAAATATTGCACATGAAAATGCTTTATATGCAAACCACAAGTGTTGCTGTATATTATAGCTGGTTTCAGAATATCTCACGGAAAGAGGTACCAGAGCTGCAAACAGTTTTCAGTGTTTCCCTTTCTGGTCTCTCTTTGTTCTTTGTCTGTGATAAAGGCAGATTCCATGTTTATCATAGCACAAAGGACTGGGGAAACATTTAAAAGACAACCTTAGGCAGAGGCACTGCACAGCACAATGAGTGGTTTCGGAGGAAATGAGAGTACAAATTCTGAAGGTTAGCATTAAACATAATATGGAATCTGTTCTACCTACAGATTCATTAGTGGGGGAAAAAGGGAGCAGAGGAATATTCCAAACTACTGCTTGAAACTTCCGGATGATTAGGGGAAAAGAGAGAACAAAAGCAGGGTTCTGCAAATTGGAAGGAAAAAACCCACTTGAGGCAACTTTAAAAATGGAAAGCAGATCTTGAACTGACTCTTCTTCTCCCTAAGCATTTCTTGTTTTGAGTGGTATTTGACCGGATGAACTGACAAATCAAATGTTTGGTGTGATGTGGCTGTGATGGCGACAACTGCCCACGAAACGCACGGGGCCTGACACGAAAGGAAGGGATGCAGAATTAATCCAGTATATCACCACTCTTTCCTATGTCAGCGTTAAAGATTTGGTCTCTTACAAACTAAAGAAATGAGAACCTGGTGAATTGATCCAAGGCAGCATCACAGGATCCCTGGGTATCTCTCCGTAAATTCTGGGCTCTAAATGTATATGGGACCTGTGTAGTTCCAATCCATGATATTCAAGAGTAAACTGTATATTCTAGCCCACCTAAATAATATCTGCCCTCAGACTCACTATGAAACAGGATACACTATTGTTAGAGTAGTTATGAATTATCCAAGTTTCCCTTTAACTTATTCATTGGAAGATTTCCATAAAAGGCAAAAGTACAGGCTACATCAACAGCAGCATTGGATTGAAATCGTAAACTAAAAATAGGAAAATTTAAATTAAAAATAGGAAAAGCTCCATTTCCATATTATAAAATTAAATCCTGACCCAACTATTTTCCCTATTCCATTCCGTTATCATATTGGCCTCATAATGAGAACTGTTCTTCCTCCCTCCCTGCCTTTCACTCTCTTTCTCTCCTTCCCTTCCTTCCATCTTTTCTTTCTTTCAGCTCTGCTTGTCAAAGAAGAGCCCCATAAGAGTGGAAAGTCTAATGTTGTCTGTTTCTGCCTACAAACCTGTATTTATTCCTGATGAGGCTGGCTGTGTATGGCTTTGCTTTCAATTTAAAACCTAGTTTTTCATTAAATAGCTTTGGTTTTTAATCAGCCAGTCAGCAGGCCATAATACCTAATCTTATAGAAGGGTTAAGTTTTCTTTTGATTCACGTTTATTTGAATCTCCCAATTTAAGTAAGAGAGAAAAACACATCCAACTTGTCTTAGGCTAGAGACACTGAGTGGGATATGAGATGTGACATAGTCATGAGATGTGTTCTTTGAATAATAAGTAAAAATGATTAAGCCTACAATATTTTGGCTTGAATAATAGATTATTAGGTTGTTAGAAAAGACTTCAATGATGGAGTTAGGCAGGACTCCTAAAAACAGGTTGATGACACATAATTCCCTTGTCAATAAGAAACCAAAGCTTGCTTTCTTTATACATTTAATCTCAAGAATAATAGTTTACTTTAGACTTAAAATTATAAAACCAAAGCTATTCATGATGCTGGAAAGGGCAACAATTTTTGTTATTGCAGTAAAACCACCTTGGCTTGACAGTTTTGCCAATATATGTTGGGAAGCAGGGGTTATTAGCTTTTACGCTTGGTACCGGAATGACAGCATAAATCAGACCATGCACACCGAAGTACATTCATTAACTTGCCCCCGAATTTCTGGCATGCTTGCTTATTGGGTGACAGTGCTATGCTCTTCAGAGTCAAGGGGCAACAGCAGCTGTCACGAAGAACAGCAGGTGGCCGTGCAATTGCTGTATCTCTACTTCAACTTTCCAAAACTGCTTGAGTAAGGATTGAACTATAGCACAAAAGGAGCATCCACCTTACTTTCATTTATTTAACATATTTGAAAGGTATATTGAGGTGAATTACTACCCCTTGTCAAAATGGTCTAAAGGCTGTTGGAGTTAACTATCAAAGGGTAGGAGGTAGTGGCCTGAGAGACTGAGTGGAAACCACATTGGTTTTAGTGGTAAGAGATCATTGCCAAGGAAGAGGGTAGAGAAGGGACCCTGTGGATCTCTTGTCTGGAACTTAAAGTGCCATAAAACATTCTTATCACTCAGCTGACAATTACAGGGAGCAGGGGGCAGAATTACTTGATTTTCCCTCAGTGGAAATCTAAGGTAAATGGTATTTTAACAAGGGCCATTTGGGAGTGGATGAGATTATGTAAACTCACGGGACTTTTGTGTCTTTTACTCTAGTTTTGACAGCTGGCCAAGTCCTACTTTAAACACTTACGGGCTTTGTCATGAGCCTCAGAACTGCATGAGTTTAGTTAATAACTTGGCACACATGACAAATAAGTACTATTTTTCTTGCCTGTTAATTAATTACTTTTTATTGAGACTAGGAATAGTGTATTGTCTTTGGTACATATTTAGGTGGGCTAGAATATACAGTTTACTCTTGAATAACATGGATTTGAATTACATGGTCCCCTTATACCTGAACATTTTCAACCAAATATGGATCAAAAATTGTTGGTATAAGAAATCCTTATTTATGAAGGGTCAACTTTCCCTCTATCCTCAAGTGCCTTGTGGCAATTGGAAAACTTGGGTCTACATAGATTTTGGTATTTGTCAGGGTTCTGGAACCAATTCTTGGCTTATATCAAAGAACAACTGTATTAAATGAATTAATGAATTAATATCTGGCCTCTGATTTGCTGTGAAGCACCACATACTAGCTGCTTCATAAGTAGTTTCTTTAGATTCTTTTAACTTTTCACTTGTTAAATTACCATATGATATCCTTAAGTTTTAGACTCTTCAAAATTTTCTTGAATATTTTTGTGCATTTTGTTTGAGTAATGAGCCACTGGTGTTTTCAAATTCAGAAGCAGACCATTGTTTTCAGTGTGGTATTGAATGCCTGTCTCTTCCTTCAATTTCCTGAGTTTAGAAAATATTTTTTTTTCTTTTAAAGGATACTCAGAAACCTCAAAGTATCTCTTAATTTTATACCAAAATATGGTAGTAGTGTGTTGTAGGTAGTAGAAAGGAAATTCTTTTCGGATTGTGAGTTTGTTTCTCCTTTCTTCCAGGAACCAACTCTTCTTTGAAAATCATTTGATTGTCCTCTATAAAGTGGGATAAATCCCCTTTCTGTAATAGTGATATTTTTTAGTATCTGAGTAGTGAGCATCATAGGTGGGGAACTAAGAGATTAAACCAATCAAAAGTATTCATCAAAAACCTACTATGTGGCATTCCTTTCTAGGGTAATCAATGTTACAACAGAAATGGCAGATTCTGTTTTGTCTCCAAGAAAACCATGAAAGGCTTATATTTATATGTACAATGTGAGGGTGTTCGGCACACCTTCTGAGCAAAGGGCTCAACACAACTTGAACTTTACCACAGAAATGAAAACAACGTGACCTAAATATTTGTACCCTCATATCAATCTGAAATAAAAAATAAAATAAAATAAAGACATTTAATTAAGTACTGGATTGAGTGATTCAGACCACAAACAATATAGGGGCTCAAAGAATCCCCCAAACTGAAAATATCCAAGACCAGAATCATTTACTTGAAATTGGTAACCATAGTATTTATTAACAACTCTTGAAAAGTCCAAAAAATGCAGTCAAATTTGTGACAAGATGAAAAAGCCGATGTGAGTACTCAGTGTTCACATGAAAATAATAGACTAAATAGTAGGTTGCTCTGATCCAGCTGTGATATTGAAAATGTCACTTTTACTTGTTATATATTATTGCCTCTAAATTATTTTCTATGTAAAACCCTAAGGTCACCTGATACACCATCAGGCAATTACTTCTTTCATTGTACAAGTGAATGGCTGATAAAAGTACACATCATTACAGTTTAGCAGTGCCCTGTTCTTTTTCTTTTCTACACGCCACCTCCTTGGTGATACATAGAGTATAGCTGGGGTAGAGAAATAAAAGTTAGTAGGAGTAATCACACAGTTCCTGCTGTGAAGAAGAGTGAGCTTTATTTACAGCACAGCACTCCGATGTGGCTTTAAGAGAATTACATCAACTAAAAATTATACATAATCGACTTGGCAGAAGTACAACCTGGTGGTCAGGTTTGATCATATCAAATAGAAACATTTGGGAAGTAATGTTGCCAAGGTATTTCTTACTCATATTTATAACAGGTGTCCACAGGACAGTAATCCGCACAGATCCTCAAACGCTTCTTAAATGTCAAGGTTTTGAGCTACAGATATCCTGTGGCTCTTTGACAAAAAGTGTTATGCTAATTAAGATCTATCCAAGTTTTCTGATTTAAAGATAAGTCAGAGCCTAAAAGGAATTCTTGTTGTGAATTGATTCACTCACTCTAATATCTTTGCCATAAATTTTGGAGGAAGTTTTAGTGAACCGATACAGGTCAAGTAAAAAAAAAATATATATATTTTTTTAAATCATGGTTGTGTACATAAATGTAATCATGGGGTACAATGTGCTGGTTTTATATATAGTTTGAAATATTTTCATCAAACTGGTTGACATAATTTTCATGGCATTTTCTTACTTATTATGTACAGATATTTATATTCTACATTATTAAGTTTCACCTATACCCTTCTAAGATGCACCGTAAGTGTGGACCCACCAATTACTCTCCCTCCACCCATCCTCCCCCCTCCCCTTCCCTCCCTTGCCCTTCTCCCCATATTCTTGTGCTGTAATTGGGTTATAGCCTTCTTATGAAAGCTATAAATTAGTTTAATAGTAGGGCTGAGTACATTGGATACCTTTTCTTCCATTCTTGGGATACTTTGCTAAGAAGAATATTTTCCAGCTCCAGAGCTTCTGCACAGCCAAGAATACCGTTAGTAAAGCAAGCAGACAGCCCTCAGAATGGGAGAAAATATTTGCAGGTTATGTCTCCAACAAAGGTTTAATATCCAGAATAGCAAGAAATGTCACTCATTCATGTTTATATTGCCAGTACTCAGCACAATTCCGGGCCCACATTGTATACTTAGGAAATGTTGGATGGCAATAATGGACAAAAAGAT
>CAUYON010039635.1:0-14126 GCA_963573935.1 Arctocebus calabarensis | reverse complement strand
GAGAAAACTTCTAAACAAAGATCAAGAATGTTTTCATATAATAAACGAGAAAATATCATGAATGGTATGTCAATCAGGTTGATAAAATATCTCAGATTGCATGTGAAGCCCCCACACTGTACCCCATGGTTGAACTAATGTACACAACTACGATTCAATAAAAAAAAATAAATTAATTAAAAAAAAAAGAAAAAGAAAAAAAAATCTCTCTTTTTTTCATTAAATCATTAATGCAATTATGAGGTACAATATGCTGGTTTTATATACAATTTGAAATATTTTCATCAAACTGGTTAACATAGCCTCATGGCATTTTCTTAGTTATTATGTTCCAAATCTCTCTTGAACTTATTTTACCTTCTTTAAGCAAAACCCTTTTTAAAAAAACACAGCAAATAGCCACCTTTGGATCATTACTTGGATGCAAATGATACAACAAGACACGTTGATCTTTGGGGCAGTCTGTAATAAAAGTGTTTCCAAAAGTTCAAAGGTGGAAGAAAGCCTCACACATGTAAGGAAGACTCGTACCTTGACCCTTCAGCACAGCACTTACAGACATGTAATGAATCACTGGTGATTCAAAGAAAGAAGTAAGCACATTTTTTCTTCTATAGCAAAGGGAACTACCTCTCACAATTTCTTATCTAACTAAAATTGCAGACCTTTGAAATGATTCAAATTTTCCTGCATGGTCTGTAATAGACCATTTTCAGACTGGAGACCTTACCCAGAATTGTATTATCATCCAGTCATATCACATCACAACATCATCCAGAAAAATGCTCAGTATATTTTAAACACTCAAACTTTTATTTCTAATTTACAATCTGTTATCTGATTTTTCTATTATAATATCCTCCCATGTCAAATTGCCAGGTTTCTATCATTTGAGGTAAGTTCAAAAACATGTTGTGTCAATAAATAAAGAACAGAAAGAAGCTCCTTAAATGAAAAGGATATTTATTGGGGAATAAAACATTGCAATGAGAATACGTGTGCCATAGTAAACTATATGTGTATTCAGAGAGGTAAAGGAAGACAAAGTTTTTATGAAAAAAATTAGGAAAATTGTGTAATTATTTTGAGAGAATTATTCCTGATATAAAGATCAGCAACAAGGCAGATACCAGCCCAAGGATGCGCAGGTAGTCGGTGGGCAGAGGTCCTTGCAAAAGTATTTTTACTATGTAAGGATGTGATGGCTTTTGTGCAAAGTTGTGGTTTGGGTAGAATTTTTTGTGATAATTTTGTTATCAGGCATATAAGCAGAGAACTCTCTCTTCCCTGCCTTCCCCCACTCAATTTGTAGAGTTATTGTTTTGGGGAGTTTTAATAACTCCATTTTGATTCTGACAACTTTCAAAGTTGTAATAAAAGAATTTTAGACCAGGCATGGAAGCTCATGCCTATAATCCCAGCACTTTGGAAGGCCAAGGCAGGGGTTGGAGAATATAACTGGGCAACATAGTAAGATACTTTCAAAAAAAAAATTAAAATTAGCCAGGCATGGTGGCATGCACCTGTAGTCCTAGCTTTCCCCTTGGAAAGCTGAAGCAGGAGCATCACTTGAGCCCAAGTGTTGGAGGCCACAGTGAGCTATGATCAGGCTACTGCACTCCAGTCTAGGCAACAGCAAGGCCTTCTCTTACAAATAAAAAAAGAGTCTGGAGTAGCTACAACATTTGTGAGTAACCAAAATTATACACTTTGACAATAGTTTTCTGTTTGACTTATTTTACTGATGGGAAGTATTCCACCATAATAATCATATGACAATAAAGTAATAAAACATTCCAAAGGATAAAAGAAACAAGACTATGATGTGATATCAGGGATCTTTTAACATCGGCCCACCACCCCATCATCTTTTTACTTGTAGTCTGAAATTTCTTCAACAAGGTATAAAGACTTTCATTTCATGGATATCCCTGGGAGAAAATAATAGGGTGTGGCAGAGGAGAATTGCTGAATGCTGGCTGGATGTAGAAGTAGTTAGTTTCAAGGTTCCCAGTTGGAACACTGATATTCCCACTCAGAGGTGTTTGTTGGATGTTCCTAGCTTGAATGGGAAGTGGATCCCTGTCTAGAAAAGAACACTTACTCTAAGACCTTATCCGAGTGTTTAGGCTAATGATGAATCATCTTCTGGGTCTTCTGACTGATAGCATGAAATACTGTTTGAAAACATTGAATCAATAAAAAATGCCAACAGGTTGATAAGCAATGTGTGTGTGGGCATTGAGAATCCTCATCTTTCAGGTTTCCAAATTTCACACCTTTTCACCTAAATCCTTAAGCTTTGGTGTGGGAAGATCGGGAGTAGCAATGACTTATTTGTTCTGAGTCTAAATTATTTCCACAGTGGCTTCTTGTCTTTGTAGCATTGTCTATATCAGTCCTCTCTCAATTTCTTTCTTTGAAGGCACAACTGCTTTCTTTTTAAACCTCCCACTTGTCCCTCCTGTATTCCTAAAGGAGGCATTCTCTACCCTCTGATCATTTGCCATCCAATTGCTAAATTAGGTCATTAGCTCTACTCAGAATATCATGCCTTGCAGAAGCTACTCACCCCATTGTCTAAGCAGGGGTGTCCAATCTGCTGCAATGGGCCGTATGCTGATTTTGTGAGGACAGTTTTTGCTTTTCTGTGGTGCTGGAAATCACAAAAGGTATAGAGGAGTCTTTTTTTTTCTTCCTTATCAATTTTAGTTAGTGTTTGTATTTTTTTTTTTTTTTTGAGACAGAGCTTCAAGCTGTCACCCTGGATAGAGTGCCGTGGCATCACAGCTCATAGCAACCTCCAATTCCTGGGCTCAAGTGAGTCTCTTGCCTCCGCCTCCCAAGTAGCTGGGACCACAGGTGCCTGCCACAGAGCCCGGCCATTTTTTGGTTGCAGCCGTCATTGTTGTTTGGCAGGCCCAGGCTGGATTCGAACCTGCCAGCTCAGGTGTATGTGGCGGGAGCCACAGGTGCCGAGCCAGTGTGTGTATATTTAATGTGTGTCCCAAAACAACTCTTATTCTTCTAAGGTGCAGCAGTGAAAAAAAGTCTGGACCCCAGGAAGGAAATTCATCACTACGTTTCCTCTCATCAATGAAGAGTGATATTTAGAGTGGATATCACCATTCCAAAAGTGATCGTTTTTTTTTCCTCTTATATCTAATTCTTCTTACAGATAAAAATCTCCATAAATACCAGAGATAATAATTATTTATTATCACCAAATTCTCAACGCAGCATTTTTCCCCCAGAAAGGTACATGCTATGTGCCAAGGAGCTCAAAGGATTTGGGCTCATTAGACTTGGATGAATTTATTAAAATTTTCCTCCTGGTATTTTAACAATTTAAGGGTTCAAAACTTTCTTCAATGATAGCTAGATGTGTGGTAAAATAATGCATAGTTGATCAACCCCAGAAAACTAATACAACTGCCCCATAACAACGAATGGAAGTAATTTATGTAATTCTTAGATAACCACTGTGATGTCATTCATGTTCTTCTTTTAACCTCTAATACTTTCCAACCCAGAAGGCAGAATTCTCAGTTTGCTCTGCCTGACTCCCCTTCCCACCCATGGCATTTATTTTTCAAATACCCTCCTGTTATATCCCACATTCCCCTGTTATATCTTAAGTCTCCTATCTTTGCCTCAAGGACCCAGGAATTTCAAGCAATACTTTAAATCCTTCAAAGCTAAGCCTTTTCCTGGAGAATCCAACTGTTGGTTTGATAGGCAGCAGGCTGAAACACATGTACGCACATTTTGATCCTGAGAGTCACACTGAGAAGGGCTCAATTACAAGTTGAAGCAGAAAAACCATCATAAAATGATAGAACTGCCTTTACTTCAAATCTACACGAAGTATCTTCTGAGATTACCAGAACCGTGGGAACAGCTTGCTTCCCTATGGAACTAGTACTAATGACCTACAGAGAAAACCTGGCCCTGTTCACTTCTGCAGAGAATCTCCAGAAATGTTTTTTGCTTTTAGTTTAGTGAAGCATGGAAGTCTTAGCAAACGGCATTCTGTGTTTTGATAGTGAGCCAGTTGGGCAGAGTCCCTTGATAGGTCTGTGCTCTGTAAGCAAGCAATCACATTGCCAATGCTCAATAAATGTCACATACTGTCAACTATTAGTTATCCAGAGTGTAATGAGAAAAATGCCTTGGCACAAATTACCTCAAAGCTTAATCAAGAAGCTGTGTGATTCTGACACCATATCATAAAACAGATTGGCATTTTTACTTAAACTGCTAGACTGTATACATTTGTTTTAATGATACATCTTTAAATTGTTCTAGCTTGTTTATAGTGACAACTAGAAATCACTGAAATTATTGAACACCGGTAACAGAAAATTTTAGTACATAGGCCAGTATTCCAGATGTTATTGTGATAGCCCCAAATGGTTCCTGACTAATGTACCATGTCCATTCAAGCCCCCAATCTTTACCTATGCTTTTCTCTCCTGGAATTTTCTTCCTGCCCCAACTCAATTTGTCCACTTGGAAAATTCCATCTCACCTCATTAGGAAACTTTTCTTGAAGTAATTTTCTCCCACACAAGAAAAGAAATTGTGTTACCTCTTCGTAACTCTGGAACTTGGAACAAAGCACAAGAAAGGTGTTCAAAATAGACAGATTTTGAACGGTGTCTAGAACACAGAAGTGCCCAACAAATAATTGTTGAGTGACTGAATAACAAATAAAGGATAAGATTGTAAACTATCCATTTTCTGTCCTTTTATACTACTCTGTGGTGAATGTAAAAATGAGGAAAGAAATGGGGAAGGGAATGAGGAAGGAGACTTTGGACAATATGAGTGACTTAGATCTGAAAATGACAGTCCTCGATGGAGAGTTATCCTTATCCCCAAAACAAGTAGAATCAGTTCAATTTCTCAAAGACGCTGTGTGACCTACATCTACTGAAAAGGAAGTCTATTAGGCAAGTCCTTAAACTACATTTCTAAACTACATTTCGAAACCTAAGACATCTCAGGCTATAGCAAATTTTTAAATCTACAGCAACTGCATGAAGATGAATATAAGAGCAAAATACATTTCTATAACATTTTAGCTAATATTTCTGAGTTAGTCCAGCTCCTACTATTAATATATGGTGAGTATTTGCTCCCATATCCTGGTGATAGCAGCACTAAAGCTTCAATAGACGTATGGTAAGAGAGAATGTAGTGTACTTCAGTTGAGGGAAAAGATTAGAGGGAGAAAATACTTCCTTCACAAATTAAGAAAAAAATGCAAACAAAGGTTCCAGCTTCCAAGATAAAACCATATTTTACTTAGTAATTCCACAGTAGTTTCTGCATTATTCCAAATGAATCTGAATCTGACATTTTGTGCCCTTGCTAAAGAGCTACTTTTCTACATGTAGCTCAAGACTTTACAGAAACTCTTATTTGTTCTTAGGATGTGTTTGTGTGATGTTCTGTGTCTAAATACAGAAACTCTTGTTTGTTCTTAGGATGTGGTTGTGTGATGTTCTGTGTCTAAATGTCTGGATAACCCCAGGTGCAAGTAGGCATTCCTTCAGTCCTGGGGGAAAAAATGGCCTCCCCTAAGAAGTTTGAGTTGATGATGATGATGCACTATCCTCAGAGTATGAATTATAACAAACCTATCTCTGCGGTCACATCAGTTTTAAAATGACTCCCCACCAGGTACTATGGTCAAATTGTGTTCTCATGTAAGAACTCCTCGAGAATCTCAAATAGCTTTTTGAAAATAAGTGCTCTCACGAGCTCCACTTTCCATAGGTTGGAGGTAGTTGAAAACTCTTTACAATGTTTAGTAAGGGTTAATATCATCTCCTTCCCTCATACTTGGGCTCACCCGCCACCTTTTACTGATGCTGATGAGAACCCTGAGTCACGCCAAACTGCGCCATGCCTGCCATCACTTCTTATCAGAATCTCATAAATGAGAATTATCAAAAGCTTTGCAGTTTATTGGGTCTGATTACACTGACTGCATGATTCAGAGCAGAAACTAAGTTCAGCTTGCTGAATAAAGTTTTCTTTCTGTTCTTTTTTCTTCCTCAAAATTTTGTATAATGTTGGAACTGATTCCACATGCTCTTCTTCTAACATTTATATTTCATTGATATGAAAGAGACCATGAGAACTTTCCAAGGTCTAGCGTATCATATTAAAGTCATGATTTCTAAGTATAAAGTATCAAAATTGTAAACAGACTCTATTGATGAGCTTCATTAATTCATGCCACTTGATCTTTCTATTTTTCAAAGATAGATATTCCAATTTTATTTCAAAGAGCATTTCTGTCTTTATCATTAAGACCGCCAATTTTTATAGATTCTAACTTTTTCCTTTCATTGATCATAAGAAGAAACAACCTCTGGGAAAAACAAACCCAAGCCTCAACATAAAAACAAAATTGCTACATTATATTTTTCTGCAGGCAGTTGGGTAAGGCTATAAATTGATAAACCAATACAGAAAAATACTGACTCAATTTTGGCCTATTATCTGATAGGCACTGTACTGGGCACTAGGGAGTCAGATGAAGCACCAGGCTTCAGGAAACTTGTAATCTGTTCAGAAATATTGAAACGTGCAAATGTCATCATAATGGAGGCAAACATTACTTAACTACCAAAGGTATACAGACATAAGAAAGAACAGCCAAGGCTCAGCACCCATAGCTCAGCTGTTATGGCGCTGGCCACATACCTCAGGGCTGACAGGTTCGAACCCGGCCCAGGCCTGCTAAAACAACAATGACAACTGCAACAACAACAAAAATAGCCGGGCGTTGTGGCGTGTGCCTGTAGTCCCAGCTACTTGGGAGACTAAGGCAAGAGATTTGCGTAAGCCCAAGAGTTTGAGGTTGCTGTGAACTGTGACACCATGGCACTCTACCAAGGACAACATAGCAAGACACTGAAAGAAAGACAGAAAAAACAGAAGAATCTGATTTGGGGGATCAGGGAAGATTTTGTTCAACAGGAAGGACATTTTCTGTTCTATGAAAGATCTTGTGCTATATCTATGCTGAGTTATCCAGACCACATTCACCTGTGGGCCCCGCTGAGGACAATCTTACCTAATTTGTCTTTTTCCCTGACTCAGGTGCCCATGCCAATACCTCTGTTTCAGCTGCAAAACTTCTCTATGTAATTTCTGAACATTCCTAGGACACTTATAAAACCTCTCTGAGTCTAAGTTTATTTATCTATAGAATAATGATAATACTATCTCCGTAGAATTGCTGTGAGGATTAAGTGAGACAGTACACATCATGGAACAGCTATTATTATTTTATACTTGCATTATATATCCCTTCCAAAATAATGGCTTGTTGAGAAAAGTAAGGTAAAAAAAGACAGGAAGTAAAGTTCGTCTTCCATCCGTCCTCCAGACCAGCTTCACTTTAGGCCCAAAGTTGAAGAATGATAGAAGTAGAGAATAGAAAGATAAATTTCTCTTTTGGTTCTATGATCTTTAAGTGTTTTTTAAAAAGATGTTTTTTTCTTGATTTTCTTGAAATTCTTCTAGTCTATTGCACAACTAAAAGTTACACCTTTCTATAAAGTCACAAAGTTTTAAAAAAGGAAAACGAGAAAAGAAAAAGAAAGGAGCTTATAGAATTATGGCAATGGTTGCTGAACCTCCAAAATCTTATGTAGATGGGCACATGGATTAAGATTTCACGATTTTGCCATGCTTGTTTCCAGATATTGGTCTTCCGAAGCCTTTCATACATCAATAAACAGAGGCATAATTCCCGGGTAGGTAGGTCTAGATTTCTGAACCCCTCTACAATTTCAATTTCTACAAAGCAAATGTCTAGGCTTCAAGAAAGTGGTTTTCTACCACTTTTATATATTTATACCTACTCATTACAAATTGCATTGTCTTGATGAGACTGGCTAACAGATGCATAATCTGTTATTAAGAATAAACTGTCTGATGATGAGCTTAGTTAACTGTTAAGCCACTGAAAAGGACAGTTGTTTGAAAAAATGAAAATTCTAGTTTTATTGATTGTGTGCTTTGGTTGGAAATAAATTTTGTAATGCAACTAAATATTCTTTGTTTTTAATTAAGCTTTTTATTTTGAGATATGTAGATTCACACATACTTGTAAGAAATAATACAGAATGATCCTGTGTGTCCTTTACCAAGTTTCCCATTTACAACATTGTGCAAAACTAGTACAATAGCACAACAAGGACATTGACATTTATATAATCTACTAGTCTTATTCAGATTTTCCCAGTTTTACATATCACATTCACTGACTAAACCATCCATAGACCAAAATATTGGGGGAAAAATAAAAATAACAATACAACAATAAAAAATAATATGAATTTAAAAACCCATGTACAGTAAGTACAACTATTTCCATAACATTTACATTGCATTAGGTATCTGGCCAGGTGAGGTGGCTCACTCCTATAATCTAGCACTCAGGAGGACAAGGTAGGAGGATCCTTTGAGCTCAGGAGTTTAAGACCAGCCTGAGGGTCAAGGTCAAGACCTCACCTCTGTTAAAAATAGAAAAAAAAAATTAGTTGAGCATTGTGGTGGGAACTTGTAGTCCCAGCTAACTGGAAGGCTGAGGCAGGTGGATTCAGAGCGTGAGGTTGCTGTGAATTAAAACACCATAGCATGCTATCCAGGGTAATCAAGTGAAACTCTGTCTCAAAAGAATAAAAAATTAAAAAATTAAATTAAATATACAAGAGGTTTACATAGGTTATATGCAAATTCTATGCCATTTTATATCAAGAATTGAGCAAGCATACATAGATTTTGATCTCTCGGGGTCCTGGAACCAATCCCCTACAGAGACTAAGGGATGACACTGTGTGGGTGTATGTGTGTGATATACACAAAGTAGAACCTCCATAAATTGACAACCCAAGGGATTGTAACAAACTGGTCAACATACAGATGTGGTTAACATAAGGAACTAAGCCTACTGTTCTTTGAGTTCATGTGGTCCATGTCCAACCTAAGAAAATCATGTCAATTTGTGGATGTGGTCAATGTAAAGTGGTGGTCAACAATGGAGGTTCTACTGTATTTAGTTCTAAGTATTTTATCATGTGCTATGTTCACATATCCACCATCACAGTCACGATAATGAATGGTTTCATTGCCACAAGGACCATCCACAGAGCCCTTTATAAACCACACCTTCCTCCTCTCCTCCATCCCTAATCTCTGGCAACCACTAATCTATTCTTTACTTATATAATTTTGTCATTTTCAAGACGGTTATATAAATGGAATCTCATAGTATGTAACCATTTGGAATCGACTTTTTTTTTTTTTTTTTAGAAACAGAGTTTCACTTTATCACCCTAGATAGAGTGCTGTGGCTTCACCAAGCTCACAGCAACTTCCAACTCCTGGGCTTAGGTGATTCCCTTGCCTTAGCCTCCCGAGTAGCTGGGACTACAGGCGCCTGCCACAACACCCAGCTATTTTTTGTTGTTGTTGCAGTTTGGCTGGGGCCGGGTTTGAACCCACCCCCCTCGGTATATGGGGCCAGTGCCCTGCCCACTGAGCCACAGGCACCACCCTGGAATTGACTTTTTTCACCCATCATAATTCCCTTGAGATTCATTCATGTTTTACCTATCCATAATAATTATAATTATTATTATTGCCAGTAGTAATCCATGGCCGAGATGTGTCACATTTTAACATTCAACTATTGAATTACACCTGGTCTGTTTCCAGTTTTGACCTATTACCAATAAAGCTACTATAAATATTCTTTACAGGTTTTTGTGTGAACATAACATTTCATTTCTGAGACCAATGCCCAGTAAGCAATTGCTGGGTTGGACAGTAATTACACGCTCAGATTTTTTACTGAACAGCCAAACTGTTTTCCAAAGTGGCTATGCTATTTTACATTTTCACCAACAATATATGCATGATCCAGTTTTTCCACCTTTTTGTTTTTCACATTACACTAGTCTGTGTAGAAGGTAAAGTTAGTAAATAACTCATAGAACAGCCTATAAAAAGCCAATTTGAAAAGTCCAAAGGGTAAAAAGGCAGGACACATATAAAAAAGCCACACAAGCAAGGACCTCTCTCTGACTTGTCTCAGAATACGGCTTCCAAGTACACAGCAAATGCTTTATAATCCTGAAAAGTATCTGATATACTGTTCATATTTGCTCCAGCTAAAGTGAGATAAATAAATCTTTTCATTCCAAAACAGGAAGATCATGGCCTATACAATGCTTCAAGTAGCACTGTGTTCAACATTGCTTATGGGTAAGAACTTGTTTCTTTTTTATTTAGCATGTCTTTTTACAACTGTCCAGTTGATAATCTCTTTTGACTTTTTAAAGAAATAAACAAACACGTTTTATCCATAGACATATTGTGCACCATTGGGGGCACCAAACTATTGTGTCATGCTTTGGTTTTGAACATATTAATATTAATAGTGCATATGTGATCATTTCATTCCTATTTATGTGTTAGCATATTAACATATTTCTGCTGCTAAGAAGTCTGTTTAATTGCTGCCTCCAAAGAAGTGCTCTGGTGTCCCTGAACAAAGGAAAATTTTTAAATATCTTTTAGAAACTGTAATACTTACATAGTACTATTATGTGAAGACCTCAAAGTACTTTGGGAAAGTGAATTCATTAACCTTTAGGGCAAGCTGTAGCTCTAAGTGGTGCTTTAAAGGCAGATCGGGGAAGGTATGAGAGGCCAGATGATTTGCTGACAAATTGACCCAGTAACTTGAGGTTTATACCAGAATTGAACTGAGAGATCATTTGCTTTTCTTGAAACAAAAACTGAAACAACCACTCACAAAGGTTTATCTTCACAGATAAACCCCTACATTTATAAATATTTATGATGAATATGCACAAATCATAACAAATTTCTGCTTCTTTGATGAGCTTGAGATTCATGCAAAAAATTGCATTTTTCTGGAAGCCCTTCCCACATACAAGTAGATACAGCCAAATGTATAGAATTGTATGTATATGTGTATATGTTTGTGTATAATTGTCCTTTAATTCCTAAGCATAGAAATACCTTTAATAAGGAGTTTTAATCATCAACCTTGCTGTTCACATTTGGGTCATGTTTAAATATATAATTTAGACATTTTTAGCTAAGTTATTATTAAGCAATTATCACCAAGGCATATACATCATACACAATCACAACCCCTATCTCGAGATGAAGAAAGTGAGGCTGGCTAAGTTTAAGTGAGTGTCTCAGAGCTCACTGTAAGTTAAAGTCATGAGCCGATCATAACTCATCAGTGTAATGCTTTGCCACTAATCCATGCAGTTGGCTTTAGGGGAGTGATGGTCAATGCCTGCAAAGCTAAAGCACTGTGGCTGATCCTCGTTCACCTGTGACTGCCGCAGGGTCAAAAATATCTGACAAAGGAAAATGGTTCTGTAAAATTTTTAAGAGACTGAAAAGGCTTTTTTAAGAAACAAGTTTGAATAAACCAACTGCAGCTGAGTTACAAATATGTCTACCTATGACAACAACTACTTTGACTGACTTGAACTTAAAAATAATAATAATAATAATTAATAATAAAGTTATCTAGTTGAAGTTGAGAACTAGAAACTTAGGACAGAGGCCCATTCAGCCTGCTGGGTTAGCCAGCCCTTCAGTTCTCAGCAAAGAAGCGTTTACTGCTTTCAGACTAAGATTGAAGTTTGGCTGGCATTGTCTAAATCAGATAGCTTGAGAGTAGAAAAGAGTATCTTGAATCAACTTCCTTTGATTCTTTTTTACCCACTTTTCTTTAAGAATGCAGTTTATTTATCTGTAATTCCCTAAAGCCCCCCTGCTTATCATAAAAAAATTTTCAAAAAGAATGTTTATTTTTATCATTAAAAAAGCTGTTTTCTCCATTATAGATTAGTCACTTAAGGGTGGCAGGTTCAAACCTGGCCCCTGCAGAACTGAAACAAAAAAATAGCTGGGCGTTGTGGTGGGCACCTGTGTTCCCAGCTACTCGGGAGGCTGAGACAAGATAATTGCCTAAGCCCAGGAGCTGGAGGTTGCTGTGAGGGTGACACCACAGCACTCTACCAAAGGTGATAAAGTGAGACTCTGTCTCTACAAAAAAAAAAAAAAATCCCTTTTTAGGTCTCATTGTCCATTTTCCTGATGGGAATACTGAGGCCAAAAATGATGAAAGACTTTATTCAAGTGAGCAAATTTATGAGCAGAGGCCCAAAATTATCCTACTAACTTTTTTCAAAATGCTAAGTTATTCACATTGAAGCTGATTCCCTCATCAGAAAATTAGAAATTCAAGTGGCATAATTTGAACCAAAAGATAAATTTATAAATGCCCCCCCCTCAAAATCATTCAGGTCAAGAATTGCCTTCTACTATAATGAAATCACAAATGTTAATTCCACTATTTTAAGTTCCTTTTATGTGTCAGAAGCTTTACATATATTACTTTAATTAAATCTCCTGATCACTCTGAGACTTGACTATTATGCAAAGAGGAAACTGAGGGCTCAGACATGGTAAGTGACCAAGCTACACAGTATTCACCCGTGAAAGCCGCATTCACATCCAGATTCCACATCTAGAATTTCTGAAACTAAAACTCTTCTTCCCACTACACAAACTTCCCCTCCGGCACTGCAGTTCCAGACATGAGATAGAGAGCACCTTGCAGGGTGAGAAGGTGAGATTGTGAGATCTCCCCCCTGAAAAAACAGCAGAGACGTATTGTAGCCAAAAGAAAACGCCAGAGGTAGGGAGCTCCTTGCCAGACACACAGGAGAGAACCGGGCACAACTAAGGACCTTTGATGACAATTCCTGGTTGTACTAATGGTGAAGAGTAGCACTAAATTTAGCATGTTCCATCCCAGCGGGGCATTTATTGAAACTAAAGAGCTTCATTTCCACATACAGATGAAATATGGAAAATAAACATATTCGGAAAATGTTTCTCTGAGTGAACCAACTCTTGCACATTATTAGAAGTCATATTGATTAAAAAAAAAAAAGAAGAAATATTGATGGTTTTGGTTTTCTTTTTTTTCATTTCAGAATGTTATGGTTATAATATTGGTAATGTGAATTGCTTTTTTACAGTTTGGGTCAAAGTTATAAATGAGCCCATCACCTGGATAATGTACATTGTACCCATTAAGGGTGCATTCACCCCTCCCCCCACCTGCTTGCTTTCCATTGATTTTTACTACCATCTGTGCACAAGGATGTTGACTGATTCATTCAATCTACTATTGAGTGCCTGTGGTGTTTTTCCATTCTTGTGATACTTTACTTGGTCAGCGTTCTCAGCCTGTGGGTCGTGACCCCTTTTAAGAATGAAAATACATTGCAGCATTAGGAAGGTTGAGAACCACTGACTTAGAAGAATGTCCTCCACTTCCACTTACCGTTTGTTCAATGTCTTAGTAGTACTACATGGTATGCATATACCACATTTTATTAATCTGCTCATGTATTGATGGGCACTGGGTCGATTCCACATCTTTGTGATTGTGAATTGTTTCTAATTTGTGTATTTTTTAAAGGATTGCTTTCATTGTCATTCTGACAAAATAAAAAAAGAAATGAGTCCCCTTCAGCATGCAATCATGCTCCTGATTTGATTTAACTGCTGAAGTTGACCACCTATGAAAAGATTTGGGGGTGGTCTATGCTTGTACTGTTGACCTCAGGATCAGATATGTCCATAAACTGCAAGTATGCTTCTGGTTTTAGATGAAGAGAAACACAAATCACCTTTGGTTTGTGTTTCTCTCATAGTTCCTGCTCTTTTTTCACTCTGCAGTTAGTAACCAACACCCATATGTCTGGACGGACTTTTAATCTTGCTTTGTTTCTTTGGCAAGAGCTTTTAAGCCCACATATCCTCCCCACACCTCTGTCAGAACCTCCTTTTTTTTTTTTTTTTTTTTTTTTTTGAGACAGAGCCTCAAGCTGTCACCCTGGATAGAGTGCTGTGGCATCATAGCTCACAGCAACCTCCAATTCCTGGGCTCAAGCGAGTCTCTTGCCTCCACCTCCCAAGTAGCTGGGACTGCAGGCGTCCACCACAACGCCCGGCCATTTTTTTGGTTGCAA
>CAUYON010039634.1:0-16797 GCA_963573935.1 Arctocebus calabarensis | reverse complement strand
AAAAAAAAATGGCCGGGCGCTGTGGTGGGCGCCTGTAGTCCTAGCTACTTGGGAGGCGGAGGCAGGAGACTCGCTTGAGCCCAGGAATTGGAGGTTGCTGTGAGCTGTGATGCCACGGCACTCTATCCAGGGTGACAGCTTCAGGCTCTGTCTCAAAAAAATAAAAATAAAAAAAAATTGTGAAAACCTTTCTGAAAATATCCCTTTAACCGCTATGGAATAGAGTGATTAATTATCTCTTAATAAACCATATGAATGAAAGATGTTAGTGATAACCAATGCTGCTAGGAAGCCTTTTATTTCTCTTTGTGTAGTAAGCACAGACAAAATCTGTTGACTCAATCACATGTTTAAAAGAAAAACCAACCACACAGATTCCACCTGCAGGAAAGAAAATATACTATTGTGTAAGGATACTGTGGTTTTTTTCTTGGCCGTGTCTAGGGTAAATAGTAACTCAGTCTTTCTTGCCTCCTGTATTTACTGTCCACTAAATGTAAATGTAAAAGGAGAAAATCCTGAGCATCAATGTGCAGCAAGAATAGTTGTTCCAGTCATTGTTGTACAACTAAATTCTCCCCAGAGCTCAAATATTTCAAAATATCATTACAAAAGATGTCAAATTCTTCCACAAGTATTGAGAACACTCTTACTTTTTAACATTAAAATCTAATGCATATGACTAAACAAAAGTCCTAAAATAAAAAATGGATCAGAAAATAATTATCACTGATATTAACTGAAGAATGGAGAATAAATCAAAATAATGGCAAAAAAAAAACAAAAGAAGAAACCTTTGTGAATTTTGATCATGAGAGTGAAAGGGGAAGAATGAAGGAGAAAAAAGAGAGAACAAGAATGAAAAGAAGCCTAAGTGCCCATAGCTCAGTGGTAAGGGTGCTGGTCACATGTACCAAGATTGGTGGGTTCAAACCCGGCCCAGACCTACTAAAAAGATAATAAAATAGGCTTGGTGCCTATAGTTCAGCGGGCAGGGCACCAGCCACATACACTGGAGCTGGTAGCCTGGGCCTGCCAAACAACGACATCGCCAACCAAAAAATAACTGGGCATTGTGGCACGCGCCTGCAGACCCAGCTACTTGAGAGGCTGTGGCAAGAGAATTGCTTGAGCCTAGAAGTTGGAAGTTGCTATGAGCTGTAACCCAAGTGCTGTGAGCACTCTACCCAAGGCAACAACTTGAGACTTTGTTTCAAAAAAAAAAAAAAAAAAAACAAATCTAATAATAATAAATAAATAAATAGCTGGGCATTGTGGTGGATGCAGATAGTCCTAGCTGAGGCAAGAGACTCACTTGATCCCACGAGTTTGAGGTTGTTGTGAGCTATGACACCACAGCACTCTACCCAGGGTGACAAAATGAGACTCTGTCTCAAAAAAACAAAACTAAAATAAAAAGAACAAAAAGAATAGCCGAGTATTGTGGCAGGCACCTGTAGTCCCAGCTATTTGGGAGGCTGAGGCAAGAGGATCGCTTGAGCCCAAGAATTTGAGGTTGTTGTTATGATGAGACTGCACAAAGTGAAAAAGTGAGACTGTCCGAAAAAACAAACAAACAAACACATAAACAAAACAACCAAAAAAATGAAATAATTTATGGGTGGTGCCTGTGGCTCAGTGAGTGGGGCACCAGTACCATGTACCAAGGGTGGTGGGTTCAGGCCCAGGCCACAGCCAAACTACAACCAAAAAAAAAAAAAAAAAAAAAAAAGGAAAGGAAATATGGGCGGCACCTGTGGCTCAGTGAGTAGGGCGCCAGCCCCATATACGGAAGGTGGTGGGTTCAAACCCGGCCTCAGCCAAACTGCAAAAAAAACAAAAAACTAGCTGGGCGTTGTGGCGGGTGCCTGTAGTCCCAGCTACTCAGGAGGCTGAGGCAAGAGAATCGCCTATGCCCAGGAGTTGGAGGTTGCTGTGAGCTGTATGACACCACAGCACTCTACCGAGGGTGATAAAGTGACACTCTGTCTCTACAAAAAATAAAAAAAATTTAAAAAAAGGAAATAATTTAATGTACCTCAAAAACTTCTGAAAGTAACCACAACTGCCAAAACAACATGAGAAACCAAAATGTCGCCAGGCCCACTGTTTCTAAGTGTGTTCTGAGGATCCATGAGGCACTAGACTCTTTTAAGAAGACTGATGTCCCACAATTTTCATAATTCTGAAATATTACCGCCTTTTCCATGATGCTAACATTTGCAATGTTGCAAGAGCCCTGGTGACACCTTAGCACAAATCCAGGCAGTGCGCTAAACTGTCTTAGCAGTCACTTTATCCTTCACTGTCAAACACTCACAACAAAATAAGCCAGATTCATTTAAAAGTATCTCTGATGCAATTATAAAAATTATTAACATTAATAAAATCTAGATGCCTTTTTACTATCTTGTACTTTGAGATGGGAGGCACAAATAGGACTTAAATATCAACAATTAAATCACAATGGCTGTCTAAAGGAAAAGCACTTGTGTAATCTTTTGAGTATTAAGCTCAACTAGACATATTTTTTTAATTGAACACCACAGGTATATTTAAAATGCTAATCACAAGACTAGGTGGCTCAGGTCTACTTTAATCCTAGCACTTGGGAGGCTGAGGCGGGTGGATTGCCTGAGCTCATAGGTTTGAGACCAGACTGAGCCAGAGCAAGACCTCACCTCAAAAATAGCTGGGCGTTGTAATGGGCACCTCTAATTCCAGCTACTAGGGAGGCTGAGGCAAGAGAATAAATAGCTTGAGCCCAAGAGTTGGAGGTTGCTGTGAGCTATGATGTCATGGCACTATACTGAGGGTGACAAAGTGATACTTTGTCAAAAAGTCCTCCCCTTTGTCAAAAAGGTTACTTCTTTTGGGTTTTTTTGCCTGTTTAAAAAAAAAAAAAAAATGAATGAAATAAAATAAAATGTAAACAAAAAAAAAAGAAAAAAGAAAAGAAAATGCTAATCATAGAATCTTAGCACATATCTCATACGTGGATAATGAGACTCTACCATTAATCTGCTTACCTCAAGGAGTAGAAGGGTCTCCTGTTCAGTCCATTCTCTTCCAGCACTAGCACCTTTACTCTAAACAAACAAAATCAGAAATTATTTGCTAATTTATAAAGGCTAAATATGTAGCTCTACAAGATTGCTTTTTAAACTCAGAGTACAGACTTTTTAGGCAAACGACCAAGATAAATTTTTGGATGAAAGGAATAAAACACTAAAGAAATCTAAACTTCAAACAGAAAGGACAGTTTATTTCAAAGATTTCTTGCTGTAAATCAAGAACACATGAACTATTAGAATATCTGTAGTCCTGAAACCCTGGGCAACAGATTGGTTCTGGTCCATGGCCTGTTAAGAACCAGGCAGTATGGGCTGTGCCTGTGGCTCAAAGGAGTAGGGCGCTGGCTCCATATACTGGAGGTAGCGGGTTCAAACTCAGCCCCAGCCAAAAACTGCAAAAAAAAAAAAAGAACCAAGCAGTAAAAAAGGGAGATGAGCAGCCATAAAGCAAGCAAAGCTCCATCTGCATTTACAGCTGTTCCCCATCACTAGCATCACCAGCTGAGCTCTGCCCCCTGTCAGATCAGCTGGGGCTTAGATTCTCATAGCAGCATGAATTCTACCATAAACTGCACATGAGAAGGATCTAGATTGTGCACTCCTTAAGAGAATCTAATGCCTGATGATCTGAGGTGGAGCTGAGGTGATGATACTAGTGTTGGACAGTGGCTGCAAACAAAGATTATCATTAGCAGAGAAGTCTGCATAGAAACCGTAATAAATTGGTTGCAGATGTTCCCCCAAACACAATCTGTAGAAAAACTATCTTTCATGAAATCAGTCCCTGGAACCAAAAAGGTCGATTTAAAGTGAAAATAAATTATTTCTATTAACTTGATATTTAAAAATACCTTTTGCAATTTACAAAGGCACAGTATTTTAATGCATACCAAGAATCAGCTTTATCATTATAACATAGTACAAATATTTGGTATAATTAAAATAGAACTTCTTTCAAGATTTCAAGACAAGCTGTACAACATATTGAATACTTTGACAGGTTCTTGACCTAAAGTTGATAGTCACCTACAAAAATATATACTTCTGAATTACATAACCATTGGTTTGCTATTCTTGCACATAAATTCTATGTTAACAAAATAATACAGTATGTAGTTGTAGAGGATGGAAAATGTCTTTTTCAGTTCAATGTAATTAGTATTACACTGTTTGAATAAAAGGCCGTTTATATTACTGATGGACATTTTTTTTTTTTTTTTTTTTGAGACAGAGCCTCAAGCTGTCACCCAGGATAGAGTGCTTTGGCATCACAGCTCACAGCAACTTCCAATTCCTGTGCTCAAGCGAGTCTCTTGCCTCCGCCTCCCAAGTAGCTGGGACTACAGGCACCCGCCACAACGCCTGGCCATTTCTTGGTTGCAGCCGTCATTGTCGTTTGGCGGGCCCGGGCTGGATTCGAACCCACCAGCTCAGGTGTACGTGGCTGGGGCCTTACCTGCTGAGCCACAGGTGCCTAGCTACTACAGACATTCTTTTGTACATTCATAGGTTTTTAGTCATTTACCTTGTTTATACACCCAGGTATATTTGGTATATATGAGTAAGTGGGTGACTATATATTTAGTTATAATAGCATTCTGTTCACTTTCATTTACTGGGAAAAGTTTATGTAGATTGGTATTATTTCCTCCTTAAATGTTTGGTGCAAATTCATCTGTGGAAATATCTAGTCACAGAGTTCTCTCACACCTCTAGAGGCAAGAAATCAAAATTCATTATTACTAGAACAAAACTCAAGGTGTCAGCAAGGCCATGCTCCTAGTGGATGATCTAGGTAGGGACAAATCCATTCCCCAGCTTGTTTAACCTTTTTTCTGCCATGGAATTGCTTTGCTTGCAGCCATCTCATTCCAATCTCTGCTTTACAAGTCACACTGCCTTTTCTTCTGTTAAATCTCTCTTTTCCTCTCTAAGGACACATGACACTCAGGGCAAACCCACATAATACAGAATCATCACCGGGCTTGGTAGCTCGTGCCTATAATCCCCCCATTTCCAAGGCCAACGTGGGCAGATTGCCTGAGCTCACAGTTTTGTGACCAGTCGGAGCCAGAGCGAGACCTCATCTCTAAAAATAGCTAGGCTAAAGTTATGACATGCACCTATAGTCCCAACTACTTGGGAAGCTGAGCCAAGAGAATCAGTTGAGCCTAAGAGTTTGAGGTTGCTGTGAGCTGGAACGCCATTGCATTCTACTGAGGGCAACAAAATGATACTCTGTCTCAATTAAAAAATAAATAAATAAATACAGAATCATCCCCTCATCTTAAAGATCTTTAATATACTTGGGCACAGTGGCTCATGCTTATAATCCTAGCAGTCTGGGAGGCAAAGGCAGGTAAACTGTATGAGGTCAGGAGTTAGAGACCAGCCTGAGCAACAGCCAGACCCCGTCTTAAAAATAACTGGGTGTCAGGTCAGCTGTGGTGGCTCATGCCTGTAATTCCAGCACTCCGGGAGGCTGAGGTGGGTGGATTGCCTCAGCTCACAGGTTCGAGACCAGCCTGAGCTAGAATGAGACATTGTCTCTAAAAATACCTGGGCATTGTGGTGGGCACCTAAAGTCTGAGCTACTCGGGAGGCTGAGGCAAGAAGATTGCTTGAGCCCAAGAGTTTAAGGTTGCTATAAGCTATGATGTCAAAGCACTCTACGGATGATGATGAGACTCTGTCTCAAAAAATAAAATAAAATAAAATAAAAAGGCCAGGTGTTGTGGTGAATGCCTACAATCACAGCTACTTGAAAGGCTAAGGCAAGAGGATTGCCTGAGCCCAAGAATATGAGGTTGCTGTGAGCTATGACACCAAGGCAATCTACTGACAGTGACAAAGTGAGACTGCCTCAAAAAAAATAAAAATAAAATAAAAATCCTTATTGCAATTATACCTGAAAAGGAACTTTTTCTAAATGAAATAATATTTATAGGCTTCAGGTAATAGGATCAAACTTCTTTGGAGGATATTTCTAAACTCATGTCTTGTTCAGTAAACCTTTGTATTTTGGTGCCTTCAAGAAATTTGTCCATTTATCAAAGTCAAGTATATTACAATCAAACAGTCTTTTTGGGGGGTAGGTATTTGTGATGAGGGTCATACTGCTACACAGGCCAGTGGCACAATCTTCAAGAAATCTTCCCACAGAGGCACAAAGCTGAGACTACATGTTAACCACTGCACTCAATTTACTGTCTTTTAAATGTATTTAGAATCAGTAGTGTTACATTCTTTTATTATTTTAATCAGTAATTTGTGTTTTCTTCTTTATCACTCTAGCTAGATTTATTAAAATTTATTGATGTTTTCAAAGACACATCTCCTTATTTCATTTATTTTGGTTCTAGTTTAATTTTAGGTGTGCTAAGCCAAATACATTTATTTCATATGTATGAAATCACACATTCAAATTGTATTTCAATCTTTTGAAATAATTGAAACTCAAAAGGTTCAGAATTGGTTCTATTTTGCAAATTTCCCAGGAACTTGAAAATAACATTTTGCAATTTTGCAGTATTCTATAAGTACCAAAAAAATAGGTCATGTCAGCTAAAATAATGTTGTAAGTCTTTAATATTTTTTATTTACTTTCCCAGTCATTAATATTCTTAATGATTTTCTATCTACTTTGTCTATCCATTATTGAAATCCCCAAGCACAATTATGTTTGTCTATTTCTCCTTTTAGTTCTACTAGCTTTTCTCTTCTGAACTCTGGTGCTATTTAATTAGGTATGTATATAGAAATATTATGTCCTCTTGATTAATTAACTTATCATTACAAACTTCTGAATAACTTACTCTGCTATCTAATTTTAATGATATTAATATAATGACTGGTTTCTTGTGATTACTCTTTGCAAAGTATGTGGTATGTGTGTCTTCTCCCATTCTTTTACTATTTGTGTATATCTTTACAGTTGAAGTGGGTTTCATGTACACATTTACTTGTCCTTGTTATTAGCCAATTTGACAATCTCTGCTGCTTAAACAGAGTTTGAAAATCCTTCATTATAATCATTTATTATTGTTATTATCATCATTAGAGTCAAAAGTATAAACTAGCTTCTTGTTTTCTACTCTTCCCATATGCCTTTTGGTTTCTTCCTTCTTGTGCAGTACCTTTTAAAAATTACTGTGTTTTTAATTCCATTATTTATTTCTGAGTTATTCTACCTCTTGAAACATTAGTAGTAAGATTTATAATGCTCATTACTAACTTGTCACAGTATACCTTCTAATATACCTTAATGTTTTACATATGGTGTAAGAACCTTAATACAGGATACTTCCATTCGCATCTCCTGTCTTTTGTATTATTATATGTTTGGTCTTTAATATCGATATGCTGTAGACATAAAGGTGTATTATCATTTTTTCCTAAAAAATTCATTATCCTATTTAAAAACTAGAAAAAATGAAAGATGCCATTTTTTCTTTTATGGAGACAGAGTTTTACTCTGTCACCCTGGGTAGAGTGCCATGATGTCATAGGTCACAGCAACCTCAAATTTGTGGGCTCAAGTGATTCTCTTCCCTCAGACTCCCAAGTAGCTGAAGACTACAGGCCCCTGTAAACATGTCCAGCTAGTTTCTCTATTTTTATTTTATTATTATTAATTTTTTTTTAGAGACAGAGTCTCACTTTGTCACCCTCAGTAGAGTGTCATGGTATCACAGCTCACAGCAACCTTCAGCTTTTGGGCTTAGGCGATTCTCTTGCCTCAGCCTCCTGAGTAGCTGGGACTATAGGTGCCTACCACAACACCCGGCTGTTTTTTGTTGCAGTTTGGCCGGGGCCAGGTTCAAAACCACCACCCTCGGTATATAGGACCAGCACTCTACTCACTGAGCCACAAGCGCCGCCTATGTTTTCTATTTTTAGAGGCATTTAGTCTCGCTCTTGCTCAGTCTCAAACTCCTGAGCTTAGGCAATCCACCCTCCTCGGCCTCCCAGCTTGCGAGGGTTACAGGCATGAGCCACTAAGCCCAGCTAACTTACACGTTGACCTTTCCTATCACTATTCTTTCTTCCCTATTGACCCAGTCAACTCCAAAAATGAGTGCTAAATTGTACTGTACCCCAAAACAGGATTTTTATCACATTTCTAACTGAGAACTTTGTAACAGTTGAACTCAATTTAATCTCCCTCTACCTTTTTGCCATTTTTGTCATTACTACATGTTATTAAAATCCCTCAAACACTGCCCTGGTACAGTGGCTCACACCTGTAATCCTAGAACTGTGGGAGGCCAAAGTGGGTGGATTACCTGAGCTCCTGAGTTCGAGACCAGCCTCAGCAAGAGCAAGACCTTAACTCTAAAAATAGTCAGGGCATGGCCCAGCACCTGTAGCACAGTAGTTAAGTACCAGCCACATGCACTAAGGCTGGCAGTTCAAGCCCAGCCAGGGCCAGCTAAACAATGACAACTGCAAGAAGAAAATACCCAGGCACAACTCAGCACCTATACCTCAAGTGGCTAGGGCGCCGGCCACATACACCCAAGCTGGTGGGTTCAAATTCAGCCCGGGCCAGCCAGACAACAATGACAACTACAACCAAAGGATGACCAGGTGTTGAGGCAAGTGCCTGTGAGTCCCAGCTATTTGGAAGGCTGAGGTAGGATAATCACTTAGGCTCAGGAGTTTAAGGTTGCTGTGAGCTGTGATGCCACATCGCTCTGAGACTCTGTCTCAGAGAAAAAAAAAAAAAGGGAAAGAAAATAGCCAGACGCCTGTAGTCCCAAGTACTTGGGAGGCTGAGGCAAAAGAATCACTTAAGCCCAAGAGTTTGAGGTAGCTGTGAGCTGTGATACCATAGCACTCTACCAAGGATGACAAAGTAAGACTCTGTCTCAAAAATAAAAAAAAAACAAAGCCCACAATCATTACTATTTAAACAACTATATTCCTTTATACTTAACTATATTTTAACTGTTTTCTTTGTTCCTCATTTCTTCATGGAGTCATAAGCTTATTACTTTTCACTTCAAAAAACACTGTATACTACTGGTAACTTTTCCATTTTGAATATTTCCAAAAATCTTTACTATACCTTCAATGCTGAAAGGTATTTCTCTTAGATAAAGAATTCTAGAGTGACAGTTTATCTACTGAATTTTAATTTTTTCCCCGTTTTTTTCCTTTTCTTTGTTCTTTTTTTCTTTGGACACTTTCAAACCAGAACTAATATTAAAGTTTTAAATTATATTATTCATACATATGTCTTTCGGCTTCTATCATTTTTGATGAAAAGTCAGCCATAAGGTTTATTATTGTTCCTTTGAATTTAATATGTCCTTTTTTTTTTTTCTAGAGACAGAGTCTCACTTTGTCGCCCTCAGTAGAGTTCTATGGCATCACAGCTCACAGCAACCCCCAGTTCTTGGGCTTAGGCGATTCTCTTGCTTCAGCTTTACGAGTAGCTGGGACCTTTGATGTTCCACCACAATGTCCAGCTATTTTTTGTTGCAGTTTGGCTGGGGCCAGGTTTAAACCCGCCATCCTTAGTGTATGGGGCCCTACTCACCGAGCGACAGGCACCACCACCCCTAATATGTCCTTCTTTTACTTCACACTCCTTGAATCTTTTTAAAATGTTAATTTTTAAGAAATTAAGCATAACATGCCTAGATGTGGTTTTCTCTATATACACATTTGGATCTGTTGTCTTTCTTGGTTTTGCTAGTATTTTTTATTCATTCTAGAAAATTTCTAGTCATTATACATTAAAAAAACACTTCTGCTCCATTCTTTCTCTTCTTCTGGGTCTGTAACGATAAATATTAACTCTTATGACTACATTTCATGCTTCTCTCTGGCACTTTCTTCTCTTTGTCCTCTCCCCTCCACAATTTCTTTTCTCTTGGTGCTACAATTTTAATGTACCTACTAACTTGTCTTTAAGTTCACTAACCTGTCTTCTGCTAATATCCAGCCTTCTGTTAAACCTATCCAGTGATGCGGGGTACCTGTGGCTCTGTGGATAGGGCACTGGCCCTATTCACCGAGGGTGGCAGGATCGAACCTGGCCCCAGCCAAACTGCAACAAAAAAGTAGCCAGGTGTTGTGGCAGGCACCTGTAGTTTCAGCTACTCGGGAGGCAAAAGAATCACCTAAGCCCAGGAATTGGAGGTTCCTGTGAACTGTGATGCCACAGCACTCTACTAAGGGCAATAAAGTGAGACTCAGTCTCAAAAAAAAAAAAAAAAGAAAGGAAAAAACCTATCCACTGAGTTAATTTCAGGTATATTTCTCAATTCCAGAATATTAATTATTTTTATATATTCCTATTCTCTGTTCAAATTCTCCATTTCCCCCTCTATTTCCTTTAATATATTTATAATAGTCACATTTGTGTAGCACCGATGGCTCACTGGGTAGGGTGCCAGCTCCGTATTTCGAGGATGGAGGGTTCCAACCCGGTCCTGGCCAAACTGCAACAAAAACTAGCTGGGCGTTGTGGTGGGCAACTATAGTCCCAGCTACTTGGGAGGCTGAGGCAAGAGAATTGCCTAAGCCCAGGAGTTGGAGGTTGCTGTGATGCCAAGACACTCTACGAGGGCAACAAAATGAAACTCTGTCTCCAAAAAAATAGATAGTTAAATTTAAAATATCTCTTTACTAAAAACAAATAAACAAACAAAGAAATATATATATATATTTACTGACTTGGCACCTATAGCTCAGTAGCTACAGCACCAGCCACACATACTGAGGCTGGCGGGTTTGAATGCAGTCTACACCTGCCAAACAACAACAAATATGACAAAAAAAAAATAGCCAGGTGTTGTGGCAGGTGCCGGTGGTCCCAGCTACTTGGGAGGCAGAGGCAAGACAATCACTTAAGCCCAAGAGTTTAAGGTTGCTGTGAGCTGTTATGCCACGGCACTCTACTAAGGGCAACATGGTGAGACTATCTCAAAATAAATAAATAAATAAATATATATATCTCTTTACTAACCACACATGGGAAAAGAAGAGAAGATAAGAAATTATTTTATGCCATGGCACTCTACCTAGGGTGACAGAGTGAGACTCTGTCTCAATAAAATAATAAAATATTTTTAAAAAGAAATTGTTTCATAAAATGCCATCAGATTTGAGGAGAAAACTCAGTTCTATGTACTATAGTAAGTAAAATATCTTTTTAATAGAATATGACTAGAATATGACATATATCAGGACAAAGAGGGCATGCTGGATTGTAGACTTGTATTTAGGGAAAAAATCCTTACCTTTGCTAATGTTTTCTTAGAATAAATGTCAGTACGGAGACCAAAGTTCTGCAAATCAATAGGTTTCTCCTTGTTCTTCTCTGGAAAATTTAACATCTGTTGAGCAGCAGGAACCTGTAAACCAGATAAATGATAAAGGGCTGTATTAACATCTTCAAAGTCAGGGCGGTACCTGTGGCTCAGGGAGTAAGGCGCCAGTCCCATATACCAAGGGTGGTGGGTTCAAACTCAGCCCTGGCTGAACTGCAACATAAAAATAGCTGGGCATTGTGGCAGGTGCCTGTAGTCCCAGTTACTCAGGAGGCTGAGAAAAGAGAATTGCCTAAGCCCAGAAGCTGGAAGTTGCTGTGAGCTGTGAAGCCACAGCACTCTACCAAGAGTGACAAAGTGAGACTCTGTCTCCAAAAAAAAAAAAAAAAATTCAAAGTCAAAAGGGTAAATTATAAAAAAAAGTTGTTTAATTCTGGCACTTTAAAGTACTCTTGGTGGGGATCAGGCAAGGTTGCTCAAGGCTGCAATCAATCCCAGCACTCTGAGAGGCCACAGTGGGTAGATCACTTGACCTTAGTAGTTTGAGACTAGCCTGAACAAGAGCAACACCCCATCTCTTAAAAAAAAAAAAGCCGAGCATTGTGGCAGGTTCCTATCGTCTCAGCAACTTAGGAAGCTTCTGATCCCAAGAGTGTGAGGTTGGATACCATGGCATTCTACCCAGTACAACAAGAGTAAGACTCTGTCTCAAAAATAAACAAACAAACAAATAAAAAGGTACTCATGGTGGCTTTGCTACAAAAAAATAATAAATACCCACTACTTCCCACTATACTTCTAACAAAAATTCAACAAAGCAAGACACATTTATAGTGCCCCTTCAAGTTTTTTTGTTTTTTGTTAGAGACAGAGTCTCACTTTATCGCCCTCAGTAGAGTGCCGTGGCATCACATAGCTCACAGTAATCTCCAACTCCTAGGCTCAGGTGATTCTCTTACCTCAGCCTCCCGAGTAGCTGGTACTACAGGCACTTGCCACAACGCCCGGCTATTTTTTGTTGCAGTTTGGCCAGGGCCGGGTTCGAACCCGCCACCCTCAGTATATAAGGTCAGTGCCCTACCCACTGAACCACAGGCACCACCCAGTGCCCCTTTTAAGTTATAGAAAAGTCAAGAAATTTTCTTTAATTTTATATTCCGCAATGGAGAGAAATTTACAAATTAGGTTCATGTTAGTCTGATATAATAAATTATTTGAAATAGTTATTTGTTCAGTAATGTGTATATCGATGTCCACTTGCCAAATCATAGGAGAAATTATGAAGTTTTTTTATTTATATTTCTAGGACACAGACTGAGAAAGGGGAAGGAAGTTTGTATTATCTGCTTATTATATCTTTGATGGCAGAAGAATAAAGAGAATTGGGCATGAACGTAAAGCTGTCATTTGGTAAGGAAAAAAGTCATGCAACTAATACAGCAGCATTAACTTAAACACTATATATTCCTTGTGTACTAAAACATTAGACGAAAACATACACGCACATAAAACACCCTGATCTAAAAAATGGTACTATTCCACTACAATAATGATTATTCCTAAACAGAAATGCTGGCCAGGTGCAGTGGCTCAAACCTGTAATACTAGCACCCTGGGAGTCCGAGGTGGGTAGATTGCTTGAGCTCAGGAGTTCGAGACCAGCCTGGGTAAAACCGAGACCCTGTCTCTACTAAAAATAGAAAATCTGAGGCAAGAGGATCGCTTGACCTCTAGAGTTTAGAGGTTGCTGTAAGCTATGATGCCATAGTACTCTACCCAGGGTGACAGCTTGAGACTCTCTCTCAAAAAAAAAAAAAAAAAAAAAAGAATAGAAATGCTATAAGCAATTGTCTTTTACTTATCTAGGCCCAAAGAAAAGTAAGCATTATTTTACCTGAGGTGACCGAAGATGCAGTGGCACAAGCCCTGACGGGGTATCAGCTAATACATTAAAATGAGGAGTAGGAGGAGGTCCCATTGCCATGGGTCTACTTTCTGGATCGACTTGGTAATTAACAAGTCCCCATTGCTCTAAAAAGGCATGAACCCTAAAGAATAAAGTTCTGAAAGTTAAAATCTTATAACAACAAAAACAAGAAAACAAGTCCACATGTTCTCTGCATACCTTGAACAACTAGAAACTGTAAGACAGATTTGGTTTGTCAGCTGAGGGATAATTTCTACAAACCCCTAAGAATGTTGCTAACATAGCACCTTAGAACCTAGTACAAAGCCTAACAGTTCAAAACACAGAAATAAGAGAAATGCTCATTTAGTTACTCTGTAAAAGAACTGACATATAGATCTAATTCAGAGAGGAAAATGCACATTTTGAGGTTTTTATTTAGACAGATGTAGGGAACAGATCTTATCCTCTCCTTATCCATCCCTGGTTATTTAATTATTTGACAATAAAATAGAAATATAAACTGTAAAATCTAGAAAACAATATTTAAAATCTTTAATCTCTAAATGAAATACATAAGATTTAGACATTTTATCCACTTTAATTTTTTTTTGAGGGGGGGGTCACCCTTGGTAGAGTGCCGTGGCGTACTAACTCACAGCAACCTCCAACTCCGGGGTTCAAGTGATTCTCTTGCTTCAGCCTCCCAAGTAGCTGGGACTACAGGTGTTCACCACAACGCCCAGCTATTTTTAGAGATTGGGTCTCCCTCTAGCTCAGGCTGATCTCGAACCTGTGAGATCAGGGCAATCGACTGCCTTGGCCTCCAGGAGAACTAGGATTACAGTTTTGAGCCACTGCGCCCAGCCATTTTATCCACTTTAAACAATCAAACATTAGATTAGCATGCATCAGTAAACATCCAGAGTGAAATTTCTTGAGAAAAAGTCAGGCTCAGTGCCTGTAGCTCAGCAGCTAGGGAGCCACTGGAGGTGGCGGGTTCAAACACGACCAGCCAAATAATGACAACTAAAAAAACCAAAAAATAGCAGGGTAATGTGGCCAGTGCCTGTAGTCCCATCTACTTGGGAAGCTGAGGCAAGAGAATCACTTAAGCCCAAGAGTTAGAGGTTGCTGTAAGCTGCAACAACAAGTCGCTCTACTGAGAGCGACATAGTGAGACTCTGTCTCAAAAAAGAAAAAAGAAAAAGTCAAATGTTTTACCTCATCACAGCACACACATCTCCAGTCAAGTTCCTCCGACAAGCAGTGCTGGTTAAATACTCTTGGGGGTTAAGACGATACGTGTCAATCATAAAATTTCGATATGCCAAGTATCTAAAAAGCAAGATAAAATTCAGAAGGTAAACTCGTGTCCTTTCAGAAATTATCTAAATCATAGGAGTCAAGAAACTCCAGAGTCCTCACAACAAAATATTAAAATACTTCAATAAATAACAGCAATATAGCAGTACCATTTTGAGTAATTCAAGTTATGAGTCAATTCAAAACCTGTAATATACATACAAAATAAATTTTACTAATATGTAACAGATAAAATGGACATCAGATAACCAGATGACATCAATGTGAAACAACATAAAAATACAAACTTGGTCACGGAAGAGGTTGCTTGCTGAATCTGCAACTAACACATGATGACATTATCTCCCTTACCTATCATGAATCAAACCTTTACTGTGTGCCAGGAAAACTGTCCTAACTACCAAGTAATTCAATTAGTAGAGAAGAACTCAAGAAGTAACTCAATTAGTCCTAAATTCTCAATATAAGGCAAAATCAATAGATTCTCTCTCTCCAGAGTAAGGCTCTGAAGAACAGAGTCCTTGGAAAATTAGTCCTAAACCACAGGGCTGGCAGGTGGCAGAGCCAGAATCCAAAAACAGCTGTGTGGCAGCTCTGGAATCTTTACTCACAACCTCCGCTGCCTCTCATTTATACCGTCTCTGTAGGAACACATGTGGCCTTGGCTCTGATAATAGCTACAGACCTTTTCACAGCAGTTCTTTCAGAGAGATCATAACTAGACAACAAGTGGAACCCTTGAGGCCAAATGGAGAAATAAGAACATACAAAAAAAAAAAAAAAAAAAGAGAAAAACTGAGACTGTGGGTCACAGCAGATTGCACAATGTATCCCTAAATTTCTGCCACAAAATACTACATGAACAAGTATGAAGGCGATTCCAATAGTTCCTGTCACATAAGTAAAACAGGTAACTTGAAGTCAGCTACATTAGAGCAGTAAAAGTTCACTGCTCAAAAAGGCTTCTGAATAAGCACAGGTGGATAAATGAAGACTGAAAGGTAAATTTAAACAGTGACATGGCCTGAACTGTGCTGGTAAACAGAAGACTACCCAAAACCATGAGTATTCACAAATTCTAACAAAGACAAATTAGATGGAAGAATAACACATGTCTGAAAAGGTAAAAAACTACCAGAGTTTTTTTATTCCAAATCTGTGACTCTGCTTTTATTGTTGTTTTGTTGACTCTGCTTTTAAGAGATTCCTTACAGCTTTGTTATGGGAAGGCTGGACTGACCTTTGACCTAGATATTACTTAAACTTAGAATCTCAAACTGCCACGGAACAAACAACTATCACAAAATATTTATTACTCAATTATCTGTGTAATGCCATGTGTTTTATGTAGAAAATTACAAAAGTCACTCCTTCCCTAACAGTTTAAACATCTTTTTGTGCATCTTTTTGTGTAATATGTGACAGACTAATACCATGAAGACAACATAGGGAAGGATATTTATAGTTATTACACTTGTTGATTTCTTTAGAGACAGACACATACATTGACAAATCACCAAAGAAAGACAAAAGTACTTCCTAGAAAATTTCTTCCTTCTAGTAAAAGGTTTTTTCCCAAACCATTGTAAAAGGACAATACTTTATGTAATTTAGCTTAATTTACATGTACCTATAGCATATTTAGCAATCTTTAATTAGTAGTCATTTGTAAAAGACAGAAGATAAAGATTCTACTTTCTCCTGGATTATTATACACAAGGATTGCTGTGTAACATGAATTTTGTTCTAAACAAGAGTACAATATTTGCAAATTTTCAACCTTCAGCAATAATAAACTCAGATGCGTGTCTTAAAAAACCCTGACATCCAGGGCGGCGCCTGTGGCCCAGCGAGTAGGGTGCCGGCCCCACATACAGAGGGTGGCGGGTTCAAACCCAGCTCTGGACGAACAGCACCAAAAAATAGCCCTGCGTTGTGGCAGACGCCTGTAGTCCCAGCTACTCGGGAGGCTAAGGCAAGAGAATCGCCTAAGCCCAAGAGCTGGAGGTTGCTGTGAGCTGTGACTCCACAGCACTCTACCAAGGGTGACAAAGTGAGCCTCTGTCTCTACAAAAAAAAAAAAAAAAACCCTACCCTTAAAACAAAAAAACAGGCTCAGCGCCTGTGGCTCAACAGGCTAAGGCGCCAGCCACGTACACCTGAGCTGGCGGGTTCGAATCCAGCCCGGGCCCGCCAAACAACAATGACG
>CAUYON010039632.1:0-20016 GCA_963573935.1 Arctocebus calabarensis | reverse complement strand
GGAATGTTGGGTGGCACCTGTGGCTGTGTTTGTTGGGGGGTGGCCCCATATGCCAGTGGGGGGGGGTTCAACCCCACCCCGGCCCAAAAACTGAAAAAAAAAAAAAAAAAAAAAAAAAAAAAAAAAGATTATAGGCATGAGCCATTTTACCTAGCCCAAAATTCTGATTTTTTTTTTTTTTTTGAGAGAGAGTCTCAAGCTGTTGCCCTGGGTAGAGTGCCATGGAATCACAGCTCACAGCAACCCCAAATTCTTGGGCTTAAGTGAATCTCTTGTCTCAGCCTCCCAAGTAGCTGGGACTACAGGTGCCCACCACAACATCTGGCTATTTTTTTGTTGTTGTTGCAGATGTCACTGTTGTTTTAGCTGACCCAGGCTTGGTTCAAACCCATCAGCCTTGATGTATGTGGCCGGCATCCTACCCTCTGAACTATAGGTGCTGACCCCAAATTCTGATTTTTAAAGAATAATTAGCTTTAAGTATCTTTTCACTGGAATAAATGTAGTCCTCACCAGATTTTTTTTTTTTTTAAGTAATTACCTTCTGCAGCCTGGTCCCTTTTGTCTTTCAATTTGCCTAACAAAACATAGCTTGTGTTGACACAGTTATTTTAATTATTTGCATTAATATGATAGGAATTGGGGGAAAACTTGTCTTCCAAAGTAAGTGTTAAATGAGACACATAGAGCAAAGTGATAATGTTTCTAGTCCTTTCCAAAACTGCCAAATATTACAATTTTTTAAAGTTTGCTATGAAGCTTTAAAGTTCATTGATGATGAATTACAGAAAATATTTAACCAACTAAGTCAGCTTCCCTTAGTAAATGCCATAACACAGCCTTGGTATCCTTCCTTTTCAACCTTGGTAATTAAGTACCTAAAACTCAATTGAAATAGAGACTTTTAAAGGTTGGTAAGTGAAACCTTAAAAATCAGTTATGAATCAATTATGACAGCAAGAGCCTGTAATCCCAGCTACTGAGAAGGCTAGGCAGGGGGATTGCCTGAGCCCAGGAGTTTGAGGCAACAGTGAGCTATGTTCGTGTCTGTGAATAGCCACTGCACTCCAGCCTAGACAACACAGTCAGAACCTATTTCTTAAAATAAAAAAAGAAAGAAAGAAAAATTTTTTTAAAAAAACCCTGATAATCTTTATGTTAGAAAACTCTTCCAAAGAAATTACCAATGATAAGAATTGGAAAGGAGCTGGACTTGGTGGCTCATACAGGTAATCCTAGCAATGTGGGAAGCCCAGGCACATGGATTGCTTGAGATCAGGAGTTAAGAGACCAGCTGAAGCAAGAGCAAAACCCCCATCACTAAAAATAGCTGGGTGTTGTGGCTGGCTCCTGTAGTCCCAGGTACTTGGGAGGCTGAGGCAAGAGACTTGTTTGAGCCCAAGAGTTTGAGATTACTGTGACCTATGACACCATAGCACTCTCCCCAGGGGTGACAGAGTGAGACTCTCTCTCAAAAACAAACAAACAAACAAAAAAGCATTATTATTAAAAGCAAGCTCACCTCATTTTAGGGTTTATCATGACCATAAGATTCATTTATTTATAAAATGCAATTTTGGACTTTACATACAACATAGTATAGAGGCTAAGAGCGGAATTACCTGTATTCAAAGCTGAGTCACACCTGTGTGAACTTTGGTAAGTCATGTGACAGCCCTTTACCTCAGTCTTCTCATCGGTAAAATGAGAATGATGCTATTTCCCAATTGGGATGATGGGAGGATTAAGTGAAACGTACTTAGAGAGCACTTAAATAGGACCTTGGTACAAAGTGGATCCTTCACAAACATTAACTGTTTTTATTATTATAGAGCTAACATTTATCCACATCAGAACTATCTGGCACAACTTTTGTGTAAAAAAATTAAGAGCTATTTTACAGTTGCCCTATCCTCCCCTATTGAAGGTCACAGAGCCTGAGTATGCTCCGAGGAACCAAGTGTGTGCCCACAGGTGGAGCTAAGTGCTTGGACCAAGCAAGGATGGGGCACTGTATTATGAAGTGGACCCCGCAAAGCAGGATCCAGGATCCAATCAGCTTGAGCCTTGGTGTCACTGACTGGCAGGATCCAATCAGACTACATTTCCTGGCATCACTCCATTAAAAGGTCCAATGAGATCACACCACAATACCTGTTGACTATAAAAACCAGCCCAACCCCTTTGTTCCGGGACATACTGCTTTGGGAACTAGCAGTGCGCTGGTTAAATAAGATTCCTTTACTGTAACCAACTTGGCTGTATCTATTGCCGTGATGTTTGCCAAACAAATTAGCTCTTCTGTTTGGGAAGTGAAAAGACTATTTCCCTCAAATTTAAAAATATTAAAATTAAGTTTAAAAAATAAACGAACGTAGAAGTGCTAATATTTTCTTCACTTACACAGTTGGGTGTACACATTTGACATCCGAGTCCAGGGTCTTAGACAGCAGAAACCAATTAGAAATATAAGAGAAAATAGGCTCGGTGCCTGTGGCTCAAGCCGCTAAGGCGCCAGCCACATACACCTGAGCTGGTGGGTTTGAATCAAGCCCAGGCCTGACAAACAACAATGATGGCTGCAACCAAAAAATAGCCAGGTGTTGTGCAGACATCTTTAGTCCCAGCTACTTGGGAGGCTGAGGCAGGGGAATTGCTTGAGCCCAGGAGTTTGAAGTTGCTGTGAGTTGGGATGCCACAGCACTTACCCAGGGTGACAGCTTGAGGGTCTGTCTCAAAAAAAAAAAAAATTATATATATATATGTATATAATAGAAAATAATACCATGCACAATACCAACCCACATTGTGAAATAGCTAGAAATTAAGCCAAGAAGGAAAGCATACTACTGTCATAGAGAAACTTATAAAATTTCTAAGGTTAATCAAATGAGACCTTCATAAAAGACACATTAACTTGGTAAAGCTATTAATTTTTTCTCAAGTTTATCTACAAATTTAATGTTTTATAATTAACATTATACCAGAATTTCAGGAGGAATATAAAACACTGATTCTAAATATAACTCAGAAGTTTAAACACTCATAGAAAGCAAATATATTTTTGCAAAGGAAGAGTAAAAGTGGGAACTCACCTTCTAAGACATATCAAAATATTGCAGTAATAAAAATATTACAGACTTGGGGAAGGAACAGATAGACCAAGGATTCAGAAGAAAAAGATGGAACAGGCTTGGTGCCTATAGGCAGCCACATACACATACACTGAGGCTGGTGGGTTCAAATCCAGCCCAGGTCAGCTAACCAACAATGACAAGTGCAAGAGAAAATAGCTGGGCATTTTTGCAGGTGCCTGTAGTCCCAGCTACTTGGGAGGCTGAGGCAAGAGAATCACTTAAGCCCAAGAGTTGGAGGTTGCTGTGAGCTGTGATGTCACAGCACTCAAACAAGGGCAACATAGTGAGATTCTGTCTCAAAAAAAAAAGATGGAACAGATGATACATAAATGTGAACTTCTCACATAACACTGATGCCATCATAGATAAAAGATCTCAATGTAAACATAAATATAAACAATCAAATTTTCCTGGGTTATGCTGCATAACAAAACATCCTAAAGTCCCAAAGGCTCCCAACAATATACCTTTTATTTCTTAGTCACAAGTTTATAAAAAGATAAGAGAACTCACTCACTTGATTTCACAGGGAGTGAAATGGCTTGTCCTGACAAGGCTTTGGTGAAGTCTGTTCCTGTAAAGCAGAGTTTTTCAACATTTTTGTATCACACAGCACTGGAACCTATAGTTAAACTTCTGTGGCACACTTAAATTATGTTCATCAAACAAAAGAGTAAAAAAGATAATATATTTACTGTGCTTGGAACTATTGCAGTACACCGAAGATCCTCTCACGGCACACTTGTTGAAAATCACTGTTCTAAAGGAAGACTTGTCAAAGATGGTGTTAATAGAGCCACTGTGAGGAAGCAAGTGGATAACTGAGAACAATAATCAACCCAGCATAATACAACTATAAAGCTCAGAGAAAGAAGTCTAATAACTTATTTATTTATTTTTTGAGACAGTCTCACTCTGTCCTGGGTTGAGTGCCTTGGCATCATAGCTCACAGCAACCTCAAACTCTTGGGCTCAACTGATCCTCCTGCCTCTGGAGTAGCTGAGACTACAGCACAACTAGCTGTTTTTTCTTTTTTTAGTAGAGACTTGGTCTCACTTTTGCTCAGGTTGGTCTCGAATTCCTGAGCCTCTGCCTCTCAGAGTGTGGGATTACAGTGTGAGCCACCACACCCAGCCAAGAAGATATTTTGATGACATTGAGATGAGTTTAGATTTGGCAGAAACTACAAATCAAAATAGACATTAATATCAATATATTTGAATAAATCAAAAGTAAAAATTTCTGTTCACAGCATATCATCTATTTTTTTCTATCCTGAACAGAATTTTTACTTCCCACTACAAAGGAAATAGTCCCATTGTGCAAGAGACTGTTTTCTACAGTGCAGCAAGAACTCATGCAAATCGCTAGGTCATAAACTTCCGGAGAGTGGGAATTTCATTTTCTGTCTTAATCACTGTATCTCTACTGCTCACATGAGCACCTGGCAATATCGCTACCCCTTCCTGATAAACCATTCTTTAAACCTGATATGTTGGGTCCTTGTTATTGCTGTAACAAGTTACCACAAATTCAGTAGGAACAACACAAATTTATTCTCTAATAACAATACTTATTTATTATAACTGTTTTGGAGGTCAAAACCTCAGAATCAGTCTCACTGGACTGAGGGCAGATGTTGGCAAGGCCGTTTCCTCCTGAAGGCTGTGGAGGAGGATCTGTTTCTTTGTCCTTTCTAGCTTCTAGAGGTCACTAACATTCTTTTGGCTGCTCCCTCCTTCTTCAAAGGCATCAGTTTGAAGATGATGCCTGTCTGGGGGTAAGGGGTCATTATTTAGTCTACCTCACCAGGGTTTCTCAATCTTAGCACAGTTGACATTTTTGGCTTGAAAATTCTTTCTTACCATTGCTTGTCCTGTGCATTGTAGGGTAGGTGGCAGCAACCCCATCCCCATCCTCTGCCTATTAAATGCGAGGAGCATGTCCCCCTCCCTCAGTTGTGACCAAATGTCTTCTGAGGGACAAAATCACCCAAGGTTGAGACCCACTGCCTCGACCCTAATCCAGGGAGTTTTTATAAAAACTAATGCAGGCTCAGCGCTTGCAGCTCAAGTAGCTGAGGCGCCAGCCACATACACCAGAGCTGGCGGGTTTGAATCCAGCAGGGGCCTGCTGAACAACAATGACAACTACAACCAAAAAATAGCCAGGCATTGTGGCAGGCGCCCGTAGTTCCACATACTTGGGAGGCTGAGGCAAGAGAATCACTCAAGCCCAAGAGTTGGAGGTTGCTGTAAACTGTGATGCCACAGCACTCTACCCTGGGCAACAGCTTGAGACTCTGTATCAAAAAAAAAAAAAAAGGGTGGCGTCTGTGGCTCAGCGAGTAGGGCACTGACCCCATATACCAAGGGCTGCGGGTTCAAACCCAGCCCCGGCCAAACTGCATCAAAAATTAGCCAGGCACTGTGGCGGGCGCCTGTAGTCCCAGCTACTTGGGAGGCTGAGGCAAGAGAATCGCTTAAGCCCAAGAGCTGGAGGTTGCTGTGAGCTGTGACTGCACAGCACTCTACCAATGGCGATAGAGTGAGACTCTGTCTCCACAAAAAAAAAAAAAAAGCTACTGCAGCCAGGCGTAATGGCTCAGGCCTATAATCCTAGCACTTTGGGAGGCTGAGCTAGGTGGATTGCTTGAGCTCATGAATTGGAGACAAGCCTGAGCAAGACTGAGACCCTGTATCTATTAAAAATAGAAAAATTAGCCAAGCTTCTTGGTGGACACCTGTAGTTCCAGCTACTCAGGAGGCTGAGGCATGAGGATTGCTTGAGCCTGGGATTCTCAGGTTGTTGTGAGCTATGATGCCACTGCACTCTACCGAGGGTGCCAGAATGAGACTCCGTCTCAAAAAAAAAAAAAGTTAATTCAATCATACCACACTCTTGCATTTATCACTCTCTCTTCTTTATTCATTCCTCTTATGTTCAAAATAAAATACACATTTCCTAGCATATTTTATAGCCTCTCATAATATGGCTTTGCTTATTTCTCTTGGTTATTTCCCTGTCTTGCTTATTTTTCAGTCTTCATATACTCTTTTCTCCAGACATTCTTATAGTTCCCCAGAATATGAGGTTCTCTCACAATTCATGGCTTTGTAAATATTTTTTCCTCCATCCACCTAGAGAGCTCCATCTATTTGTCATCTGATGAACTCTTACTTCCCCTTAAAATCCAGCTCAGAGATCTGGGAAGCTGGGCCCTTCCCAGCTATGCTCTGAATACTTTGGGAATTACTTCTAATAGACACCTGGTATCTATTTTTCTTTTCCTTGAACTAGTTATGAGCTGTTTAGGTCTCTTGCCATTATCTGTATTTAGGGGGTTAGCACTCTTCCTAGAATATGTTAGTTGTCTGATAATTGTCTTTTGAATGACTGAGTAAATGGTGGATTTCATGCCTCATCTTGAGTACACTCCCCAGTGGTGGAGACTGATGATGAACATTTCTCCTAGATAGTAAGAGGAGGTAATTTGCTTTTCTATTTCAAAATAGAAAAGGAATTAATTCTCTTATCATCTTTCATGGAGAGAATTTTTCAGAAACAAGATCATTTGGGTTATTTTGTGAGTATTTAATAACCAGGTAAATTTCTGTTCCAAAGGTTCATGCTCAGAAGCTTTTACTTATTTAATGTGTTTAAACTTAAAAAAATAAATTAGAAAGATATCCCTCCTACAGAGAATCAAGTGAAATAAAGCTAAAATTAAAATAAATACCACAAGCATAGATTTCATAATACTTATAAAAAGGCTAGCCATGTCAGAGAAGTTTCCTGGATCAGGAGGGCATGGCTGATTTTGCAATTTAGATTTTTTTACTTTGCATGCTCAAAACTGTCACCCAGCCATTTCCAGCCTCCATAATGGAACAATATCAAAGGATTTGCAAAGTCTCAACATTTGTTTGTATGCTTCAAACAATAAAAGTGGCAAAATGGATTCTGTCACTGTGCATTTTATTATTCTTCTGGTAGTCTAATGTTAAAAGTTTCTCTTAATGTTTAGAAACCAGAGACATTTTAGTAAATACCACTGAAAACACCTGCATATAATGTTCACTAATGATGATTTCCTCTATTCAAAGCTCAAATTAAGAGGGTGTTGAAAGGGGATAGATGTCATTTCTGTGCTTGTTAACTATATTCAGGTAATTTACGCAAAATACTAAAATTAAAGAAATTTCCCTTATGTTAATTTTTATCAGTACAGCTAAAAATCTGCCTACAGACTTTGTAAGAAAGAAGAGGATAAACAAAGTGGCATTATTCAAAATATGTCAAAACATATTATGCTAGAGTATGACTTTTATATTGTCTTTAATTCCCCTGTAAGGCTGACTAAAAGGTTTCTTTCTCCTTTAAACCATCTTTTCTTAACTTGTTGCTGAAAATATTTCGTTGAGAGCCAGTGTAACATAATTGATGTTGCTGAAAACATGTGGCTAAGACTGCAGCTTGGCTGGTTAAATCCTAACTCTGTGACTTTGAGCCAGTAACTAAATTTACCCCCTCTGTGCTTCAGTTCTTTCATTTGTAAAATGAGAATAACAATAATAGTTCCAACCACAGAGAGTTACTAGGAGGATTAAGAGTCAGTATTTGCAAAACACTTTGCCTGGCACATGATTATTAAGAGAGAATACAAGAGCAATTTTGTACTTAAGATTCTTGGAAAGGTTATGAACTCAGCATTTGGGCACAGAAGGTCCAATAAGGTAATAATAATAATTCAATTCAAGACATATTTGGGAAATGTTGGTTAAGCGCAAATGAGCATGTGGGGTGACCAGAAGTATAAAGATGAGCAGGTCGCTACCACTTCTGTCTTTAAGGAATGAGGGTCTAGTCTTGTAGGAGACCAGTATGTACACAAATAACTCTAACACCAGTAGATGACTTGGTAAATTCTCTAGAAGGACCAACTTCAGAAGATAAGAGGTTAATTATGACTGGACCTGAAGGCTTTTGGGAGGATATGCATACAATTGGATCTTAAAAGTTGAAAGGACCTTAGTTAACTAGGATGAGGAAGAGTTTTTATTTTTTTGTTTGTTTTTTTGAGACAGAGTCTCTGTCTCCCTGGGTAGAGTGCCACGGAATCGTAGTTCACAGCAATGTTAAACTCGTGGGACTCAGGAAGATCCCATTGCTTCAGTTTCTGGAGTAGCTTGGACTATAGGTGCCCTCCACAACACCCCCCTAGTTTTTCTATATTTAGTAGAGATGGGGTCTCACTCTTGTTCAGGCTCTCTCAAACTCCTGAGTTTAAGCAATCCATCTGCCTTGGCCTCCCAGAGCGCTGGGATTACTGGTGGGAACCACCATGCGGGCCCAGGAAGAAGTTTTAAAAAGGTGAGAACAATGGCATGAGCCAAGACACAAAAGCTGTAGACTATATCCTGGGAATGGCAAGCACAATTTATCTTATTTTCTTAAATTTGAAGAGTGTTTCATAGCTTTCTTTTCTTTTTTCTTTCTTTTTTTTTTTTTTTTTATACAGACCCTTTAGCTTTCACCCAGGATAGAGTGCTGTGGCAAAACAGCTCACAGCAACCTCCAATTCCTGGGCTCAAGTGAGTCTCTTGCCTCCACCTCCCAGGTAGCTGGGACTATAGGTGCCCGCCACAACGCCCGGTCATTTTTTAGTTGCAGCTGTCATTGTTGTTTGGTGGGCCCGGGTTGGATTCGAACCCGCCAGCTCAGGTGTACGTGGCTGGCGCCTTAGTCCGTTGAGCCACAGGCGCTGAGCCTGTTTTGTAGTTTTCAAAAGTGCAATCATAAGGAAGTATATAGGGAAGGAATTCTTTATTGTACATGTGAAGGAAATGAAGTTTGGAGAAAGATAATTTGTACAACACAATCAATTAGTAAATTGAGCTTAAGAAAAATTGTGAAGGTTACTGTGATAAAAGTTATGAAAAAGGACATGAGGAGGGATGGCAGTAGTAGGTTACTGACACAGTCTAGGTCAAAAAGCATGTAGAGTCTACACCAGGATATGTTTGCTTGTAATGAGAGGACCTTGCAGATGCACAATCCATGTGATTTGACTTTTGATTGGATCTAAGAAGTAAGAACAGAGAATATGCTGAAAGATTCAGAAGCCAGTCACATACAAACAAAATCTGACTTGGCTTTCAATCATATTAATTAAATCTCTTTGGGATCAGTGCCCAAATCTTACTAACCAAAGATCATATTTGGTCTGTAGTCAAATCTACTTGGGAAGCTGAGGCAGGAAGATTGCTTGAGTCCAAGAGATTGAGGTGGCTGTTGCTGTGAGTTATGATACCACAGCACTCTACCCAAACAGTGAGACTCTGTCTCCAAAAAAAGATATTTGAAACAAAAAGCACCAGTATACATCACTTCAAAAAGAAATGCGATGAAGTAGACGAATGACGGTTTTCTTTGATAGTTTTAGAATATATCCTGAAACTCTGATACCCTTTTCATCAAAACACAAAGCTTAATTCCCCTGCCCTTTGGATCTTTTGGATGAACTATACTTAATGACTAACTTCTAATGAATGGAATAAGGAGTGAGTTACCTTAATGGACTGGATAATAAAAGGAGAATAAATGATTAAGGGTCTTACAGCTTTCTCCTGGTCTTCTCTTTGGATCTCACACCCTGGGGGAATTTGTCACCTGAGGTGTCATGAGAACAGCCAACCAGCCCTACGGAGAGACCTGTAAGGTGGGAAACTGATGAGTCCTGCCAAGATTCATGCATGTGAGTCATTTCAGACTGTGAACATTTGAAAGAAAGAATTTTTTTTAATGCAGACACTAAAATTGACTTGGCCTGTAAAGCTACTTTTCTAGGACATGCTAGACCTATAGGATTACAAATAAATTAAAGCTATTTGTTCTAAAAACCCTCGTTTTAGTCCCTCAACTCCCACGCAGTCCAAATACAGCATACCAAAAAATAGGTAGGCCTGTCAGACGTGACAACCTCAGATGCTGGTACAGAGGATCAGGTCACAAAACGTGTGTGCAAAGGAAACTGTGGAGCTTCTCAAGTCCCCATCTTCTGTTCGGCCTAGTTGACCTGACTCTCCTTAACCAGCTAGGGCGCCATTTGTCAACAATCCCGCCTCAAACCCCAGAGGCGGAGTCACAACGCATGCGCAGCAGGAGAGGGCGGACTCACCGGAGGGGCGACGGGGCGGGGCCTAAGGCCGGCTGGGCGGGGTCGGAGCCGGGCCGCGAGCGGACTGGGCGGCTCCGGGGTGGGCGGGGCGGGGCCGGCTGCGCGGGAGATTTAAACTTCCGCTTCTTGGCGTTAGCGCGCGTGGGCGTGGGAGGTGTACCGGCTGTGGTTGGCTTCTGTGCCGGCCGAGGAGATGGTGGAAGGGCCGGGATGCACTCTGAATGGACAGAAACTTCGGGCGCGTGTGCTCCCAGGGCAGGCGGTGACGGACGTGCGGGGAAGCGCTCTGCAGAGCCGGGGGGGCCGCGCGCCGGCACACGCCGCAGCCTCTGCCAGGGTGAGCTACCTACCTGTGCCTGGCCCGGGGGACCACTGGGGGAAGCGACCCCACCGGGGTCACGTCTTCGCACTGACCGGGTCCCCTGGGGCCCTGCGTCCCCAAACTTCACCTTCACTTCGGTGAGGGAGCAGTCGGCCCTAGGCCAGCGCGGGAGGGGCTGCCCTGGCGCTGGGCGAACGAGGCTGCGGGAGCGAGGTGCGGGGAGAGGGAGGAGCAGCCGTTGGCGGTGTTTTGTTCAGTAGTGTCACCTTGCTTAACTTCTCCATAACTCAGCAAGAGATGGTTTCTCTCTTTCTTTTTTTAAACAGAAGTGATAGAGCAATAGTTTATTAGAAAATGGAAACGCCTGGGCGTTGTGGCGGGCGCCTGCAGTCCCAGCTACTTGGGAGGCGGAGGCAGGAGACTCGCTTGAGCCCAGGAACTGGAGGTTGCTGTGAGCTGTGATGCCACAGCACTCTACCAGGGTGACAGCTTGAGGCTCTGTCTCAAAAAAAAAAAAAAAAAGAAAGAAAATAGAAACGCTTCCAAGACAATGGAAGGGGTTCTGACGGGTTGTCCTAAAAGATCGTTTCGTTTGTCCACTGCAGCGTTTTCTGCTGTTGATATTATCACGGCTCTGCCAACTCTAATATGTTTTTTCTTACCATTTTTCATATGGTAAGCTTTTATCATAAAATCCTAGCTTCTTGCTTGCCTAATATTCTGCAGTTGATAAATATATCGCAACGAATGCATGTGGCCATAAAATCCGCGTGCAATTAAAAATTGCACGCGAACTTTATGGCCACCTCGTACATAACCCTGAAATCGCACATGGAAAAGTTAACACTAACTTCTCACTCAACATTGCCGTCTAATTTATGGGCAAAGGAACCCAGTCCGTGTGGGTTCCTTTAAGTGAATTTCTTTCTCTAAACGCAAATTGTAGCACAGATTCTTGCCACTCACGCATTCTTTGCACAGGGCGTGATATTCATTTGGTAAGAACTTGTGCTAAAAATATTCCAATGAAATCATCGTGCTTTAAAAACTCTTTAGATGTGTGAATGATTATATTTCATGTATACCTCATGATACGCGATTTCAATTTATTCTGTAAAGCTGCCTCATAGCCCTTGGTCCTTGAAAAAAAGTTTGCATGCTGTGAAATTAGCATAGGTTTACAACCTGAAGGAAATGAAGTTCTAAGTCTAAGAAAATATATTTTTAACTTGCAAAAAGAATAAGTTTAAGAAAGAGTAAGTTTTATTTTTTAAGACCCAAAACTTCATGACCAGGGTGAGAAAAGGATAAGTTTTATATCTCTTTCCAATTGTACTTTTACTTATTTTGACTCACCATGCCAGTGAGTCACCATCTATTATTTTTTTATTATGGTGTTTCTCAGCATTTAAGGGTACCACAGTGATGGGTTTAAGTTTCTTAAGAACATTAATGTCTATGAAAATCAACTCATTCAACAAAATTTGGAATACTCAAAGGCACCTGGGAGCGGAAACAAATAGCCTTGTGCAACCTATATTTTGGTTGGAAAGATTACACTGACATTCCTTAAGTATATATATGCATATCTAGACTTAACATGGTTCAAAAATAGTGTATTGTGTGTTAGGTTTTTTTGCTAGGTCCTGGGGATACAAAGATGAATAAGGTAAGATTTCTGCCCTGAGGATCCAAATTAATGTTTTAAATAAATATCACCTCATTGGTATTTAGGCAAAATAATGGAAACACTTCCTGTTAAGTTTGTTAAGATTATCTCTGGTGGCAAGGCATGAAGTGCTTTTACATTTCATTGAGTCATGAGAAAGAATAACCCGTGAAAAAAGGATTTAGCTTGATTCTACAGATGAGGAACTCCAAGGTCAGAGTGAGTCTAAGATCACATGATCAGTAAGGAACTGAACTGTTCTCTTTGGGACTCCAAAGCTTACCCTCTTAGTCATGCTATAGTTCCCCTCAGTAATAAAAGATTCAGTAGGGAAGTGACTGATACAAACAATTCTCAGAATGTACCAGTGCTTATTTGTTAGCTAGACAAGTATGATGGTGGAGTTTTGGCTGTATCTGCTACCAATTTTAGTTTTGTCCAATATAGTCAATTTTCTTATCTACTCTGATAACTCTCTTCTAACAGCTAACATTCTCGTGTTGAGATTACACAGAAGCATGCAGCCTGATAATATAAATGTCTCATTAATGGTGGGCAATTATTTTTTTTTAAGCAACATTACAGAGTTTATTGACAGTGAGAAAGATTGATACGAACAGAACCTCTAGCAGTGGAGGGGGTGGATCCAAGTGGAAAGCCTTCCTAGTCTTCAGTCTAGTGGGTTTAAATCCTAGTTTTCCTATCCTGTGGGCAGGGGGTATTGGGGAAGTGTGTCACAATTGGCCAGAGGTCTGTGGACAGAAAATAATCCTAAATTATTCCTAAAATTAATAGAGGAATAGATTTTTGCAGTTCTTGCCTCTGACAAGGAATTTGGGTGTGTGTTCCCTACTCAGGGAGGAAGCTACCAAATAGTGGGCAATTATTAACATCACTTGTCAGAAGTACCCAATAAGTTGTACTACCCACATATACACTCTGCTTTTAAAGCTATTATTTGATACCTTGATAGAAAGAGGTATTAAAAATTGGAAGAGGTCTTTGTGATTAAGGTCAGAAATCTAGTAGTGTGGACACTGGATTTGAAAATCAGTATAGAATGAGTAATCTCTTTGTGGCTATTGGTAAACTTCTAACTAACTTGCCCTGGCTTCATTTTCTGGACCTTTATTCTTAAAAAAAAAAAGTAATCATTTCTAAATACCAATGGTCTTTTGCACTGTTTTAGGGAGATGTTGAATCTGCAGTATTTTTTTTTTAAATATGGTAGGTTGTCACAAACCTCTGGCAAGATGATTACTGTAGCAGATGATTCCATGTTTCCTAGATATTTATGCCAGAGTTAAAGCTATTTGAATGTTTCTGCTACTGGCTTAAAATGATTAGTTTTCACAGTAGCATTTAAAGATAATTTAATAACTGCATATTATATTCTTTACCATGCAGTAGACAAAAAAAAATTACAAACAAGAGCTGAAGAAATATTAATTGGGCATTTAAAATAAAAGTTGTGTGCTACTGCCACAAGGAAGCAATTACTCTTGTTGGATAGACTCCTGTTTGTTCTAGTGTTGATTTCATAGAGAACACACTTTAATGCATGGTTTGCTGTGACAACTGATCCTCATTTTGAAAAAGAAAGCCTAGCTGTAGAAGATTCCAGCATCTGCTAGTCATGTATGCTCTATATTATTTCTCTGAATTTTGATCCAGTGTCTTGTCAGCATAAAATTATGCATTGTGTAAGTAATTACATAAAACTCTCCTGGAGACTATGGAACTTTATGGTAAGGAACAATACTGGAATATAATTGAATGTATCTGGATAATGAGCTTTGAAGAGTCAATCCTCCGATTTTAATTGTTAGGTAGATACCATATTTTAAGGAAATCATATATAATCTGTATGTGTTTTCAATCTCCTTTAACAACATAGGATAGGAAACTGTGTTTATAAGCATTCATTTCATTTGAAACATGATCTGGTTCCCATTGCTCCTTAAGATTTGATATGTGCATTTAATATGCTAGCTACCCTTATTCATCTTTATATACACTTCACAGCCATTTGATAAAAGTTGAATGGCTGGGGAAGAGAAAGTTTTGGGCAGTGCAAAATGATTAAGGCTTTAGAAATAAGTTCCATTTAGAATCTTTTAATATGAGAATTTGTGTGTTTTGTTGTACATGTTATAAAGGCATACCTACTACATGAAAATGATGAAACTTCATAATACATATTTTCCTTCTACCTTCTGAGTAGAGAAAAAAATTCATAGCTCATTTTATTGCTCTTACTTAAAGGAATGAGCTAATCCATGGAGATTCATTTTCTAGCTAAATGAAGCTCATCCCTTTATGTATCCAAGGGAATTTTCTAAATAATTTATAGAACATGTATTATATAAAATGGGTATTGATCATGATTTCGCCTAAATGACTCAAGAACATTATCATCAGCAGCCAGCATTACATGGAATCATGAAACAAGAATAACAGAACAGATAACATTCTTTCATATGAGGAAACTACAGGAGGTGATTTTTCAAGGCCATCGTAGTTTTTTATCCAAGTGTGCAGTAGAGAAAAGAAGATCTGATCATCTTGATTTTGAATTCCCCTTCCTTTGTTACCACCTGATCTGGAGATACCTATTCGCCCATCTTATTTTATGTGGTCAGGATTAAATAAAGGAACAAGTAAAACTGTTGCTTAGTGCCTAACAAAATAATATCCTCATAATTGTTTTTCTCCTAGATCACATGGTCCCTTCATTTGAGGAACACCCTCTTATTAAGGGTTTGTAGTCATTTAGTACCTTCAAATGAGGTTAAAAAACTGTTTTAGTTTTTGGTTAAGTGCTCAAAGGTTCTGCTCTTACAAAATTGTAGAGTATGTTTCTAAGCACCATTTTAAAATTAGGTTCTTTAATGATTTAGATAAGTGACCTCTGATTAAGAAAAATGTTGCATTCGGAGGAAAAAGCATTGGCAAAAATGGGGAAAACTTTCACAGTATAGAAGTAAATGTGGTATTTTCTCTATCGGGAAAATAAGTAACTGCATTAGAGTTGAAACATTTATCTATGGAAAAGTCTTATTCTGCTCTGAAAAGTTTATCCTCCTCATTTACCCATGGATGGTCAGGATAAATGGTAATCAGCACAATAAATCATGTGCTGTCTCTGAAAATTTATGTTGTTTTGAAGATTTCATATTATTAAGCTGCTTGAAAATGGGAAGGTGAACCCTTCTCAATCATACTTAGAATTCTGGCAAAGGAGATTTTCGTCTCTAGTTCAGGGAGAAAAAAGGATGAAATGTTCAAATAATACGATAACAGGATTATAAGGGTCAACATGAGAAAGTCAAATATATATTGGACAATTGTGGATAGTTACAGCAAAGATAATAGGCTTGTGGAAATTAATTTTTGAATTTGCCTGGGCAGCAACAGCTTGTAGAAAAAGGTGATAGCCCTACATTCTGCAGTAGAGTAAGTGAATATCTAATAAATCTTAGGTTAATTGCAAAAGCCTTGCCCACTTTGTACACAGCAGCTCTCAAAATAAGTGGAAGAAACAATTACTGATATATCAAAATTTTTCCTGAAGATAGCGTTTTAAAACAACAGTGAAGGGCGGCACCTGTGGCTCAAAGGAGTAGGGCGCCGGCCTCATATCCTGAAGGTGGCAGGTTCAAACCCAGCCCCAGCCAAAAACTGCAAAAAACAAACAAACAAACAAAAAAATACATATACGTGCTTGTGATGGCCAATTGTAAGTTGAAATTTTTATTTTGTCCTACATATATTATCCAACTGATTATTCTGGGAATAATTAGCTCACTTGGGTAAAGCATCTTTATAATAGATAGCTGAATAAAGATATCTTTGTATGTCATTTCCCTTCACACCCAAGTGAAGTACAGTCTCGTCCCATTTTCCTTAGGGGGGGCATCCCAAGACCCCCAGTATGTTATAGGGTAAAGTGTATAATCCTGGTATTCTGGGAGGCTGAGGTCGGTGGATTGCTTGAACTCAGGAGTTCAAGATCAGCCTAAGCAAGAGTGATACCCCATCTCTACTAAAAATAGACTAGTTGGATGTGGTGGTAGATGTCTACAGTCTCAGCTACTCAGGAGGCTGAGGAGGATTGTTTGAACCCAAGAGTTGGAGGTTCCTGTGAGCTATGATGACACCACAGCACTCTACCCAGGGTGACTAAGACTCTGTTTCAAGAAAAAAAGGATCCCCACCCCTCCAGTGCATGTCAGAAACCATACTACCTATGTTAAACCTTATATATACTGTGTTTTTCCCTATGCATAGAGACTATGATAGTTTAATTTATAATTTGGGCACAGTAAGATATTCGTGACAGTAATAACCCACAATAATAACATTGCACTGTAATAAAAGTTATATGAGGTTCAGTGCCTATGGCTCATCAGGCTAAGGCACCAGCCACGTACACCTAAGCTGGCGGGTTCGAATCCAGCCCGGCCCGCCAAACAACAATGATGGCTGCAACCAAAAAAAAAAAAAAAAATGTTTGGGTGTTGTGGCGGGCGCCTGTAGTCCCAGCTACTTGGGAGGCAGAGGCAGAGGCAGGAGACTCGCTTGAGCCCAGGAATTGGAGGTTGCCGTGACCTGTGATGCCATAGCACTCTATCCAGGGTGACAGCTTGAGGCTCTGTCTCAAAAAAAACAAGTTATATGAATATGTTTGGTCTCTCTCCATTTTGCTCCCTCCCAAAATAACTTACTATGCTGGTACATTGAATAACTGAAGCTGCAGGAAGTGGAACCACAGATTAAGGGGGACGCTACTATATTGGAATAGATCTTTGTAAAACAACCATTTAAATGCTAAGTAGACCTGTCACTTGAAAACCAGGCTCTCTAGATGTTGCTGAATATACATCATACCTTTCTTAACCTTCCCATATAGCTCTTTTTATTTCATGGGAAATTATGATAAATACAGTGTTTTACTTCCATATAGTTTTTGGTAATTATGAGAATTTGCTCCACCCATATTTAAATCTTACTCCTTTGCAGATAATTAGAAAGTAAGAGACTGGAGTGTTAAATTGTAAAAGGAGATGAAGTAGAAGTTTTGGGAAAGTCGTGCAGGATGGGGATGATGGGTAGGGAGGCAATAGCCTTTACTTTAAAGCCACACTCAGTCTTGGCAATGGGGAAGGAGGGTAGGGTATGTGGAATTCCACCGATGCTTCTTGAACCATAGGAATTATGTGGAGTCCTCTAGGATATTAGCTAAATATGAGTTACTGTCCCCAAGGAGCTTATAGACAGATAGGGGAGAAATACAAGTCAGAGACAAGTAAAAATTTGGTATAATAAGTACTATGAGCATGATTAGAAAACACTGTGCTAAGCTTGGCAGGTAGAAAGCTTGAAAATCATTTTGCTGCCAAGGTGGGAAAACTCCAGTACCAGAGAGAATTACAGCCCGTCTAGGACAGAAAGGAAGAGGTTACACTAACATCTCGTTTAAATTCCCAAAAACCTCATCAGGTATTCAGAAACTAATTCTCAAACATATTCGAGCCAAGGTCAGAGAGCATGTTTAGTTGGTGCAGTTTCTGTTGCACTGAAGTCATTTGATAGTTTCAGGTCAAAGTTTTTCCATAAGTGAATATTTATCTACTCTTCTACTGACATTGTGTTATGATATTCACATTTATAAGGCCATAAAATGCTTTTTTCAACATTTATAAAGACTTTAATTTCATATTATTTCAGTTTTTCTTTTTTGAAGTTATGTATTGTTTTTAAATGTGGAGAATGGGGTAGAACTCCAATAGAGCAAGTTAGACAGTATTACACCTCTCAGGATTTGGTTTGAGGTTCTCTTTGAGGCTTTGTCAGCTAGGACAATGTATTTCACTCTTCATAGACAGGTGTTTGAGGATGTATAGGGTGGACATAAAATTTGTGTGCAATTTAGTATGTTAAACCATTTTAAATTGCATAAGAACTTTGTGACCACCCTGTATAATGATCTTATGCATTTTTAGTACATTTGCCTTTATATTCTTGGACTCCTACACACAACAGAATTTATAAGGCAATGGACTTTCATTTGCATTGTTAATAAGTAGGCCAGTAGTCACAATGTTTTAAAGGGGCATCCACTGAAACTTTCTTTAGCTAAATGGCCAAATTTACTATGGTTAGATCTACCTAAAACATCTGATAGTTAACAATAGATTTGGAGATAAAGATATCTGCTCCATGAAAGCCTTTTCATGCCTTGAGGGAGTAATCTTGAAATTAAAATTTTTTTTTTTTTTGAGACAGAGCCTCACTGTGTTGCCCTCCATAGAGTGCTGTAGCATTACAGCTCACAGCAACCTCAAACTCTTGGACTCAAGCAATTCTCTTGCCTCTGCCTCCCAAGTAGCTGGGACTACAAGTGCCTGCCACAACACCTGGCTATTTTTTATTTGTTTGTTTGTTTGAGACAGAGCCTCAAGCTGTCATCCTGGAGAGAGTGCCATGGCATCACAGCTCACAGCAACCTCCAATTCCTGGGCTCAAGCGAGTCTCTTGCCTCCGTCTCCCAAGTAGCTGGGACTACAGGTGCCCACCACAACACCCAGCCATTTTTTGGTTGCAGCTGTCATTGTTGTTTGGCGGCCCGGGCTGGATTCGAACCCGCCAGCTCAGGTGTACATGGCTGGTGCCCTAGCCTGTTGAGCCACAGGCACCGAGCCCTGGCTATTTTTTTATTGTTGTCATTGTTGTTTGGCAGGCCCGTGTTGGGTTCGAACCCGCCTGCCCCAGTGTATGTGTCTGGCACCCTAGCCTCCGAGCTACAGGTGCTGAGCTGGAAATAAAAAATGTTTTAAGCCTACCCCTCAGCTTTGGTTACAGGGAATGTTTCAGCTGTGCTTTTCACAAGCCATACCTGGACCCAAATCTCCCGATACAGGTTCTATATAATCTTGAGGTAAAGCTGTATGGGTTTAAGGAACTTGGCTGTACTTCTGGAAATGGAAGAATCTATTTCAGACTTTACTTTTAAAACATTCACTTTGTATTCTTGTGTTTTATTTTCATTTGCACAGAGCTATGTGGTCCTGGAAGAAACTCATCTCAGTTGTCTGACAGTTACCTTTGTACTTAATTTTAGGGGGTGCTGTCTTTTTAAATGACTGCATAGTAATTAGACAGATGTATGTAAACAGCTGAGCACGTCACTTGTACTTGACTTGTTGGAGATGATTCTTCTCATTGGAATATACCTGAATATGAAATTATATAAATACACTTAAGAATTAAATTATAATTTTGTTTAGAATTTTTGTTTGCATTTACATGTGTTTATGTATTTTCTACCAGACTGCTGCACTGAATAATAATAAAGATTCCAGCCAGAATTTCTTGAAATTGTTAAATGGATATGTTTATAGCGGAGTAGAAACTTTGGGGAAGGAGCTTTTTATGTACTTTGGACCAAAAGCTTTACGGTAAGAGAAACCTGTACAATACATCTTATCTCTCCACTTTTAAAGGTGCACAGGTGGCATTTCTTGGAGTTTGCCAGGTGTCACATCTAATTATGTAGAAGTGCTGTATTTTTTTTTTTTTATAATTTTATTGAATCATAATTCTGTACATTGGTGCAATCATAGGGCATGATTCATATACATTCAGAAATGTTTTCATCGTACTGTTACAGATAGCCTTCATGGCATTTTCTTGATCACTATATAA
>CAUYON010039631.1:0-50491 GCA_963573935.1 Arctocebus calabarensis | reverse complement strand
CCTTGGTATCACAGCTCACAGCAACCTCCAATTCCTGGGCTCAAGCGAGTCTCTTGCCTCCACCTCCCAAGTAGCTGGGACTACAGGCACCCGCCACAACACCTGGCCATTTTTTGGTTGCAGCCGTCATTGTTGTTTGGCGGGCCCGGGCTGGATTTGAACCCACCAGCTCAGGTGTACGTGACTGGTGCCTGCTGAGCCACAGGCGCTGAGCCTGTTGTTGCAGTTGTCATTGCCCCCACTGGCCCATTCCCTCGCTGACTGTGCCATCTAGAATGATAGCGGCACTTGAGCAAGTCTGTGCCCTTTCTTCCGTGCCTTCCCTGGCAGACTAGATACACACCTGAGCGGCAGTTGCATGTCTAGTCTCAGGCATGGGCTCTGGTGGCGCCAAGGAAGGTGGTTGGTTATGGCCCCAGTGTGTCACCCACACTGCCTGAGCTTCAGGCCTCTTGCAGCATTGTCCCTAGCTCTGAGAAGCCATTTCTGCTGCCAGGCATCACCCCAGTGGCCCAGGCCAGCACTGTCCCATTACAGGCAGGCTCCCTACTGTGGCTAGTTGAATCTCACCCAGGAGAGCCAGAGCCCCGGGCCCACCTGAGCCTTGGCTGGGAGGTTGCTCTCCTAGACTGTGGGGCCTCCTTCCCTTCTGGGGAGGTAGGACGATTAGCAACCCACAGAGCAGGACTTGTGACCAGGGGCCTCTGCCTGGTACCTCTACAACCACCTGAACTGGTGACACTCCCTGCCCTTCCCTCCTTGGATCCCATTCCAACACCCACTGTCATTCCCAGGGGGACACAGGCACCTCCAACTCACAGCATGTGAGACTGAGCTCAGCACTGGCCCCAGGGATATATTTGGCCCTATCCTCCCTGTGCCCAACAGCATCACCCCCTACCCAACTAGAAATCTGTGCTGCATCCCGAGTCCATTCAACCATCCTAAGTATTCCTGTTCTCCAGCCACTCTGCTTGCCAGGGCCCGGCTGCTGCCCTGCCTTGAGTCCCACCAACTGCCTGCCCACTCTGCCCCCATGCTTCAGCCCATATGTCGTCACCCAGCAGCCGGGGACTTCTCAAAACCCAAATCTGTCCACACCTGGCCCTGCCCAAAGCCTTTCCTGAGTAAGTAAAGGCTGAGCAACCCTGGCTGGCATTACAGGCCAGGATAGACCCCCTGGTAGGTCCTGGCCCTTGCATCGAAGGCATGCCCAAATCCAGCTTCCCTGAGCTGTCTCCTCCCTGCCTGGAGGAAACCAGACTGTGGCCAGCCAGGCCTGTCCTGGCCTGCCTGGAAGTCCCATTTGACTCAGTTCATCAGGTGCTCATTGAGCATCTACTATTTTCCAACCAGCTGGGGACTCTGAGATGAAATTGCCCAGCCCTCCCAGGAGCTCACAGTGTGGAGGGTGAGGCCCCAGTGCAGGCCTGGGAAGCACCATGAAGATGGGCTGGAAGGAGGCTCCTCCCTGCTCTCAGAGCCTCCGAGCCTCCCTCTTCTAGGCCTTTTGTCCCTGCATCAGGGGCGGGGCGAGTCCAGGGCCCAGTACACAGGAGGCACAGTCCCCGTTTGATGGATGAGCGTCTGCACGGAAGGGACCAGCAGGCCAAGGTGGAAGCGAGACCGATTCAGGCGTTGGCCCCAAAGAAGCTCTCTTGTCCCCATTGAGGACACAGGGCACAGAAAGGTCAAGCTACTTGTCCACGGTCACCCACCAAGCAAGTCCAGGCAGGATTCGCACGGGGTTCGTCTGTATGCAAATGTCAGCCGTGGCTCGGGAGCACAAGGCAGCACGGGGAGCAGGGGCTTCTTCTCCAAACCACCCGTGGCAGCGGCGACCCAGCACCCTGTTTCTTCTGGGCAGTTCCTTAGCAATTCGCGGGGGAAGCCCTAGGGTTCCCCCTAGCGGTCAAGCCTCCCTCCCGGCCGCGGTCACTGGCCCTGGGGCCTGTCCTGGCCTGACGCTGTCCCCCTCGCCTTGCTCCCAGCCGCGCCCAGCACGCGTGGAAATTCCTCAGCCAAGCTGCCTCGACTCGGGAAGCTTCAATGGTGACTCCACACCGGAGAGCACTGGCCCTCCTTCCAGACCAGGGGGTTTTGCCTCCCACCATAAGACAGAAGGGTGGAACTATGTCATTTGTGCCTGTCTGCCCGCCAGAAGCCTGAGTTTGGGGAGAATGCAGGAAACCGGCTACAAGCCCAGGGCTTCTGCCCAGAACCCAAAAGCTGGGTCACTTGGGGCAAACCAAGTCTACAATTTCTCTATCTACAACTTTACTTAGAAACAACGGGGCCAAGCTTTATCCCCTACAATGACTGCTAATAGTTGATATTTTTTGAACACTTACTGCGTGCCAGGCTCTCATTAAATTCCCCCATTTATGATCTTCCTACACCCTCCCCCAGCTCATCCCCCACAGCAGCCAGAAAGATATTTTAGAAACATAACTCAACCCATAATACTCCCCTGCTCCCACTGTGACTAGGGAAAAAATCCAAACATTGGAACTAAAAACCCACATGGCCACAAAGAGGCATTTGTAAAAAGCCAGGCTTCGACATGGGGTCCGGCAGAGAGACCGGAAGGGCCCCAGGAGGGCCCAAGAATAAGCAAAGGAATCATGCCATATGACTCAGGGTTTAAAAAATTACTTTTGTTGCACTGAAATATCTACAGGTGACTCACACCAGTAGTCCCAGGTACTTGGGAGACCGAGGCGGGAAGATCACTTGAGCCCAAGAGTTCAAGGCTATAGTGAGCTATGATGACACCATTGTACTCCAGCCTGGGTGAGGCTGACAGAACAAGACTCCATTTCTCTCTCTCTCTCTTTTTTTTTTTTTTGCAGTTTTTGGCTAGGGCTAGGTTTGAACCCGCCACCTCCTGCATATGGGGCCAGCACCCTACTCCTTTGAGCCACAGGTGCCGCCCAAGACTCCATTTCTTGGGGGAAAGAAAAAAAGGAAGGAAGGAAGGAAGTTAGTTGGGGTGAAGAGGGAAGCGTTTCGACTTAAATCTCCTAAGTAAATGATCATTCAGATCATGGAGGGACCAGCAGAGAGTATCTTGCTCCCTCTGGGGGAGCGAGAGTGCTGACTGGGACAAGAGGTGTGTTCACAGAGACGGAGAGAAGCCGAGGAAACAAAGGTGTCCTCCTCCTCCTCCTTCTCTTTTGCCCAGGCTAGAGTACAGTGGCTTTAGCCCAGCTCGCAGCAACCTCCAACTGGGCTCAAGTGATGCTCCTTCCTTAGCCTCCCAAGTAGCTGGAACTACAGATGCCCACCACAAAGCCCAGCCAATTTTCCTATTTTTAGTAGAGACAGGGTCTCACTCAGTTGCTCAGGTTGGTCTCAAGTTCCTGATCTCAAGTGATCCTCCCACCTCAGCCTCTCAGAGTGCTAGGATTATAAGTGTGAGTGAGCTATCTTTCTTGGCTCTGCTATTTCCTTATTTATTTATTTATTTTTGTAGAGACAGAGTCTCACTTTCTTGCCCTCTGTAGAGTGCTGTGGTGTCACAAAGCTCACAGCAACTTCCAACTCCTGAGCTTAGGCAATTCTCTTTTTTTTTTTTTTTTTTTTTTGCTGTTTTTGGCCGGGGCTGGGTTTGAACCTACCACCTTCAGCATATGGGGCCGGAGCCCTATCCCATTTAGCCACAGGTGCCACCCTAGGTGATTCTCTTACCTCAGCCTACCAAGTAGTTTGTTTTTGTTTGTTGTTTTTTGAGACAGAGTCTCACTTATCGCCCTGGGTAGAGTGCTGTGGCATCACAACCTCCTCAAACTCTTGGGCTCAAGTGATTCTCTTGCCTCAGCCTCCCAAGAAGCTGGGACTACACCTGCCACAATGCCTGACTATTTTTAGAGATGAAGTCTCCCTCCAGCTCAGGCTGGTCTCGGGCAAACCACCCACCTTGGCCTCCCAGAGTGCTAGGATTACAGGTGTGATCCACAGGCCCGGCCTGGCTCTACTATTTCTTTACACACACCCCACATACTCACTGACTTCCCACATGGTGCCCATTTCCAGATGAGGAAACAGGACAGGGAGGTCAGGTGACTTGCCCAATGTCACACAAGAAAGGGATGGGCCAGTCTTTACTCCCAGTCCGCCTGGCTCCAAACCACCTGCTTTCACCCCTGCTCTGTCCCAGTCCGCAGGCTGACCTGATGTGAAGCACCAGATTTGCTCAGTCGGGGCCACCCAATCTGGCCTTCTCAAGTGAGCGGCTCACAGTCATCTGTGAGGGCACATGGGAAGTGTGGTCTCACCTCACTGACGGTGAATATACCACCAGACAGGATACTGCTCAAGGACAGGTGTCTCAGTGAAAAGAGAGAAACACACAGTGGCTGTCGGGGGCAGGCCCCATGCATGAGGTCCGGGGGGGCCCCGAAGGTAGAAATGCATGAAAGAGAAAGACCCCACCCCTAGCTCTGGCCTCTCTCCTGAATCTTTGGGATAGCTGAGTTCCGTATCTCTGAGAGGCTCAAAGAGCAATTCCACAAACCAGGAACAGACCTTTGTCTCGGGGAAAAGATCACAAGGAACGGAAACCTCAGACCATCCCAAAGAAAGCAGGATTTTTTGCAGAGACAGAAGATCCAGGCCCCATAGGTGCCATGCTGTCTGCTCCTCTCTCGTCTCCTCTCTGCACATGTCTGTTCTCCCTGCAGAGCTCTTGCCTCTCGAGGCGTGTAGGGGCTGCTTTCTCCAAGGCGCTCTGCCCTTAACCTTGGCAACGGAAGTGGCACATTTGAAATCCCATGTCCAGCTGTGGTTCCAGCTACCTGGGAGGCTGAGGCAAGAGGATTGCTGTGCACAAGAGTTTGATGTTGCTGTGAGCTATGGCATCACGGCACTCTACCCAGGGCGACAGAATGAGCCTCTGTCTCAAAAAAATAAAAATAAACTTTCATATCCAATTATGAGGTCCCTGTGGCCCAGTTCACTGTAGGCAGAAGGTTGTCCCTAGTGTTTCTTGGGACAGCTGTTCAGAAAGGGGTACTGACAGAGAAGAGAGGCTGTTCACAGCTTGGTCTCCATGCCAGGCACTGTGCTGAGCTCAGGGATACAAAGATACATAGGAAGTGCTTCCTGCCTCGAGGACTTGCAAGGGGAAAGATGGTGACACAGACAGCCAATCAATGATTATAGAAAAACTGGGTGCCCAAAGCTCAGTGGTTATGGTGCCAGCCACATATCGGGGGGCTGGTGGGTTCGAACCTGGCTCTAGCCTGCTAAACAACAATGACAACTACAACAACAACAACAAAATAGCCGTGCATTGTGGCAGGTACCTGTACTCCCAGCTACTTTGGAGGCTAAGGCAAGAGAATCGCTTAAGCCCAAGCATTCAAGGTTGCTGTGAGCTGTGATGCCACAGCACTCTACTGAAGATAACAAAGTAATACTCTGTCTCAAAAAAAAAAAAAAAAGGGTGCTCCCAGACATTTTGCAGAACAACTGGCATTAAATCAAAAGATGAGGGCCGGGTGTGGTGACTTATGCCTGTAATCCCAGTGCATTGGGAGTCTGGGGGTTGGGGGGGGTTTGCTTGATGCTGGGAGTTTGAGCGAGCCCAGGCAACATAAAGAGGCCCAACCTCCACAAAAAATGAAAAAATTAGCCAAGTGTGGTGGTACGCACCTGTGGTCCCAGCTATTTGGAATGCTGAGGTGGGAGAATGGGAATTGGGCCCAGGAGTTTGAAGCTACAGTGAGCTGTGACCACACCACTACATTATAGTCTGGATAACAGAGTGACACTCTGTCTCCAAAAAAAAAAAAAGAAAAGAAAGAAAGAAAGAAAAAGATGCAGTGACACATGCTGATTTCTTTTCTTTTTCTTTCTTTCTTTCCTTTTTTTTTTTTGAGACAGAGTCTCAAGTTGTTGCCCTGGGTAGAGTGCTGTGGTGCCAGAGCTCACAGCAACCTCAAAGTCTTGGGTTTAAGTAATTCTCCTGCCTCAGCCTCCCAAGTAGCTGGGACTACAGGTGCCCACCATAACCCCGGCTATTTTTTTAGAGACAGAATCTCACTTTGTTGCCCTTGATAGAGTGCCATGGCTTCACAAGCTCTCTGCAACCTCTAACTCCTGGGCTTAGGCGATTCTCTTGCCTCAGCCTTCCGAGTAGCTGGAACTATAGGTGCCCGCCACAACGCCCAGCTATTTTTTGTTGCAGTTCGGCCAGGGCTGGGTTTGAACCTGCCACCCTCGGTATATGGGGCCGGTGCCCTACCCACTGAGCCATAGGCCACCGTCCTGTTCTTTTGTTTCTGATTATAATAATCTGATTCATCCCTCCCTCTTTTTTTCTTAGTTAGCCCAGCTCAAAGTCAATATTTTCAAAGAACCAATTCTTGGTTTCACTGTGTGATGGTTAATGTTAGATGTCAACTTGACTGGGTTAAGAGGCACCCAGATAGCTGATAAAGCTTTATTTCTGGGTATGTCTGTGAGGGAAGAGACTGGCATTTGAATCACTACATTGAGTAAGGAAGCTCCATCCTCGACCAATGTGTGTAGGTACCATCAGATTCACAGAGAGCCCAGATAGACCAAAAACGGAGAGAAAAGGTGAATTTGCTCTTCTGGAGGTGGGACGTCCATCTTTTCCTGCCCTTGGACATCAGAACTCCGGGTTCTCAGGCCTTCTGACTCTGGGAATCAACACCATTTTCTCCGCTTCTCAGGCATTCAGCATCAATTGAGAGATAATTGAACCACTGTATTCTCAAGCTTTTGGACTCAGTATGACCCACACCACCACTCCCCTCTCCCCTGTGCAGGCAGCACGTTGTGGGACTTCTCAGCTCCATAATCCCACGAGCCGATTCCCGTAATAAACCCTTTCTTATGTATCTCCATCTAGTATATCTATCCTATTGGTTCTGTTTCTGAGGAAACCTGACTAACACACATTGATTTTCTCTACTCTTTTTCTGCTCTCTGTCTTGTCAATTTCTGTTCTAATCTTTATTATTTTCTTCCTTCTGCTAGCTTTGGTTTTGTTTGCTTCTCTTTTCTAGTTCATTGAGATATATATTAGTTTATTGATTTGTGATCTTTCTTCTTTTTTTAATATAGGCATGTACAACTATAAATTTCTCTCCTAGCACTGCTTTCTCTGTGTCCCTTAAATTTTCCTATGCTGTCTTTTTAGTTTGTTCTTTTCTTTCCTTTCTTTCTTTCTTTCTTTTTTTTTTTTTTTTGAGACAGAGACTCAAGCTGTCACCCTGGATAGAGTGCTATGGCATCACAGCTCACAGTAACCTCCACCTCCTGGGCTCAAGTGAGTCTCCTGCCTCAGCCTCCCAAGTAGCTGGGACTACAGATGCCTGCTACAATGCCCGGTCATTTTTGGTTGCAGCCGTCATTGTTGTTTGGCGGGCCCGGACTGGATTCGAACCCACCAGCTCAGGTGTACGTGGCTGGCGCCTTAGCCTGTTGAGCCACAGGCGCCAAGCCTCAGTTTGTTCTTTTCATCTCAAGTTATTTTCAAGCGGGATACTGTGGCTCACATCTGTAATCCTAGAACTCTGGGAGGTCAAGGCAGCTGGATTGCTTGAGCTCAGGAGTTCAAGAGCAGCCTGAACAAGAATGAGACCCCCATTTCTACAAAAAATAGGAAGAAAAACACACACACAGAGTTAGGCATTGTGGCAGTGCTGTAGTCCCAGCTACTCAAGAGGCTGAGCCCAAGAGTTTGAGGTTACCATGAGCTATGATGCCATGGCACTTTACCCAGGGTGGACAGACTGAGACACTGTAAAAAAACTTTTTTTTATCTTTAAAGATACTTTCCAATTTCCCTTGTGATTTCTTCTTCAACTCATTGGTGGTTTATGAGTATATTGGCTTAATTTCCATCCATTGGTGAATATTCTAGTTTTTCTTCTTTTATTGATTTCTAGTTTCATTCCACTGTGATTGGAAAAGGTACTTTATATTATTTCTTTTTTTTCTTTTTTTTTTTTTTTTGAGACAGAGTCTCAATGTGTTACCCTTGGTAGAGTGCCAAGGCGCCACAGCTCACAACAACCTCCCACTCTTGGGCTTAAGCGATTCTCTTGCCTCAGCCTCCCAAGTAGCTGTGACTACAGGTGCCTGCCACAACGTCCAGCTATTTTTTTTTTTTTTTCAGTTTTTGGCCAGGGCTGGGTTTGAATGCGCCACCTCCGGCATATGGGGCCAGTGCCCTACTCCTTTGAGCCACAGGCACCGCCTTATTTATTTATTTATTTTTATTGCAGTTGTCATTGTTGTTTAACTGGCCTGGGCCAGGCTCAAATCCCCCAGCCCCAGTGTATGTGGCTGGCGCCATAACCACTGAGCTACAGGTGCCGAGGGCACCTTAGGTATTTCTAACAGAGCCAGAAGAACAGGATAGAAAAGCACATACACTGTGTGTTGCCTGTGGCTCAAAGGAGTAGGGCACCAGCACCAAATACGGGAGGTGGTGTGTTAAAATCCAGCCCCAGCCAAAAACTGAAAAAAAAAAAAAAAAGCACATGCACCATAGGACTTCCATTTTATAAATGCACACAAAAAGTATGGAGGAAAGACCAAAAGGAAACAGGGCAGAATGTTAACCTAGAAATGATATCCCAGCCAGTTTATTTATTTTTATTTATTTATTTTTTGAGACAGTCTCATTTTGTCACCCTCAGTAGAGTGCTATAGCATCACAGCTCACAGCAACTTCAATCTCTTGGGCTTAAGTGATTCTCTTGCCTCAGCCTCCCAAGTAGCTGTGACTACAGGCATCTGCCATAACCCCTGGCTATCTTTAGAGATGGGGTCTCGCTCTAGCTCAGGCTGGTCTCGAATCTGTAAGGTCAGGCAATTCACCCACTTTGGCCTCCCAAAGTGCTAGGATTACAGGTGTGAGCCACCACATCTGGCCCCCAGCCAGTTTTAATAAGCTTTTCATTTTACAGTTCAGTGTTTCCCGTTTTTCCACAATGAATCCATACTCATTTTCTTCTTTCTTTCTTTTTCTTCTTCTTCTTCTTTTTTTTTTTTTTTTTTTCATTTTTTGGCTGGGGCTGGGTTTGAACCCGCCACCTCCAGCATATGCGGCTGGTGCCTTACTCCTTTGAGCCCCAGGCGCTGCCCCCTTTTTCTTCTTTTTTTCTTTATTTTGAGACAGAGTCTCACTATGTCACCCTACCTCAAACTCTTAGGCTTAAGCGATTCTCTTGCTCAGCATCCCAAGTGGCTGGGACTATAGGCATCCGCCACAACGCCCAGCTATTTTTTTGTTGCAGTTGTCATTGTCGTTTAGCTGACTTGGGCTGGGTTCAAATCCGCCAGCCCCGGTGTATGTAGCCAGCACCCTAACCTCTGAGTAACAGGCACTGAGCCTATGTTATTTCTTAGTCCTTTAAAATTTAATAAAACTTATTTTGTAGCTCAGCGCCTGTAGCTCAAGCGGCTAAGGCTCCAGCTACATACAGCAGAGCTGGCAGGGTCGAATCTAGCCTGGGCCCACCAAACAACAATGACAACTATAACCAAAAAGTAGCCAGGCAATGTGGCGGGCACCTGTAGTTCCAGTTACTTGGGAGGCTGAGGCATGTGAATCTCTTAAGCCCAAGAGTTTGAGGTTGCTGTGAGCAGTGATGCCACAAAGCAACAGCTTGAGACTCTGTCTCAAAAAAAAAAAAGACTGGTTTTGTAGCCTAACGTATGATCTATCTTGGAGAATGCTCCATGTCTGCTGTTGTTGAGTGGAGTGTTCTACCTATGTCCGTTAGGTCAAATCAGTATATAGCATTGTCCAAGTACCTATTTCTTTATTGATCTGTCTGGTCATTCTATCCATTATTTAAAGTGAAGTATTGAAATTTCCAACTATTCTGGGCAAGCCACCTGGCCCCTGTCCAGAATGCAAGGGTAATCACTGGAGGATGGCCCATCCCCATAGGCGAAGGCCTCCTGGGACAGTGACCCCATCGGAGCCCAAACTGGACTGAGGGTGCCTGGGGCAAATTCTCATGGCGCCAGCTTGTGTCATCACCCCACAAGAGCCCCAGGTTTGCCTTACTGTGGAGTGCCAGGAGATAAAATTTCTTTTGGACACTGGAGCAACCTTTTCTGTACTTCTCTCTAACCCTGGTCTTTTATCTCCCAAATCCATAACTATACAGGGGATGTCTGGACAGCCGGTTACCAAATTTTTCTCCCAGCTTCTAAGCTGCAATTGGGATGACTTGCTGTTCTCTCATGCCTCCCTAATCGTCCCTGAAAGTCCTGCTCCCCTTTTGGGGAGGGACATACTAACTAAAACAGGAACTTTTCCCTCCTGGATATCTAGTCATGATTAAAATTCTCTCCTCTAATTCACCTTCCCTGACCCCAACTTGGGAAGTCCCCTTTCCTGTTATCTTGTCTTCTTCTACTGTTAAACTTGTAGGAGTCGATTCCTGCATACATCATTCACGAGTAAAATCCTGGAACCCTCCATCTTCTACGGAGGCAGGCAGCGAATACAGCCAACCACAGACCACCTACATTTGTGAGCCAAAAGAAAGTTTGAAGTTATCATTTAGGAAACAGCAAGAAAAATCCTAATATGGTTTTCTTTTAGCATCACTGAATAAGTGCTTCTGACCTGACGCTGTTCTACCTTTGCCTATTACTGATTATACTAATCAGAGTTATGTTTTCCAGAAATGTCGTCAAGCCTCACGCAATAAAGATGGTTCCAGTCCATGAACCCCTGTATCACTCTCCCTCCGCAGAAACCCTAACTCCCCCCTTCTATTATCGCCCGATTTAGCAGGACGCAGTTAGATCGAGTCTTTGCCCTTTTCCCCTAACAGCAGTTAGAGTTTCTACTCGGAGAGGGAGAATTGCTGCAGGACATTTGGCGTCCCAGCCAGCTCAGTGGAGCTGGCGGACCTGCCGCCTCCTCCTTGGCGGTGTCGGTGCTGCGGCAGCCAGCTGAAGAACCAGCGGGCTGGATGGCAGCCAAGGAGTGGGAACTCCAACCCTCACCGGAGGCTCCAATAGCCAAAAAGGCTGGACAACTGCAGAGGAGACACCTGTGCTTTGGTGTCTCCTTCACTTTACATTTAGGACTAAATGTGGAACCCCCATTTCCTATGCCCAGGTCAATTTCATGTGAATTTCCTAGGCCTCAATTCCATGAATAGACTTTGTCCATTCATTGGTACATTCATTCACTTTGCCCCAGCAGAAGGGACTGTGTTCATTTGTTTCCTGGCGAAGGAACCCATGCACCTATATATAGCCCGAGACTAAAAGCCTAAAGGGGGAGATGGGGAAAGACTGGGAGGGAAACGGAGAGAGCTTTTCTCTCCCCACTTGAGTTCTCTCTCTCTACCAGGAGCTTTAGTGTTTTCTGTATTCTTTTCTGTAAATAAATTCTGTCTTACCACTGGGGGAAAAAAAAAAGAAAAAAGAAAAAGAAAATGCCATGAAGGCTATGTTAAACAGTTTGATGAAAACATTTCAGATTGTATATGAAACCAGCACACTGTACTCCTTGATTGCACTAATGTACGCAGCTGTGACTTAATAATAATAAAAAAAATCTACTTCTTTTCCTATATTACCTGGGACTGTGTTATCACATTCCACTCACTCAGTCCACAGAGATCCTCTGATCACCTCTGCCTGGGACTGCACCTTACTTCATTAACTCCTAGCTCAACCTCCAAGGCCCTGTTGTGTAAGGATGCCCATGAGAGTTTTCTCATCTACCCTGACCCAGAATGAGTCCCTCCATTTGCTCTACCCTGGCCCAGGACTTCCTTCATCGCAGGCACACTCAGTTCTAATGTTTCCTTTACCTATTAGCCAGGGCAATGAGGCAGCACTCTGCAAGTAGTAGGTAGTCAATATGCAGATTAAATAGAAGCTGTTTGAATTCCACTGAACTAAGTTTTATAAAGTAGAGTTTCTTTCAAGGTTTAATTCAAATTCACTAGCCATTTGTTTTCCTCCTGCTCTAATCAATTGTGATATTTGTCCCCCATCACCTTTAATCTCAGGATATATAAGAATGTTTTGTTTGCTTAACCAGAGCAGGCAGGCCTTTCATTTCTTTTTTTCTGAATTCCTTTAAGGGGCCCTGACTCCGATTCATGGGTCACCATAGTGCCTCCCGTCAGGGTATGGGCCCTCACTGAAAGGAAGTAAATCTTTTCACTTGCCCAGAGACCTATTTCTGAGAAAAAAATTGGGAACCATAAAGAGAACAGTGCAGTCAGTGATAGGCACTAAATCTGAGAGGACGGTGGAGAGAGGTAAGATGACCACAGTGAGCCAGACGCAGACTAGCGCCAGAAGGGGGAAGTCTCGATGCCCACGGAGAAATGATGAGGAAGAGAAAGGGTGCACAGTGTGAGGGAGGTAGGTAGCCAGCAGGGAGAGGAAAGTGAAGGAAACAGAAGCCCAAGGACAGAAGGTGAGGGGCCATGGGCCAGGCAGAGTCTTGAGTCTGGGTTTAGGAGCTCCCAATTCCAGGATTTCCCACACAGTCCATTGTCAGAACTGGTGCTAACTCTTGTGGGCCTTTGCCTCTTTTAACCCCAACAACCTCCATCATACAAAGATCCTAAATCAAGATTCAGGAGGCCCAAAACTTTGTGATTCCTCCTTAAGTAAAATAAATACAAAATTACTTTAAAACATTGTATAAGAATACACACACACACACACACACATATGTATATCATCCATGTGCATACATTGCCAGGGGCCTCACAAGGGAGAGGCCCCGACACTTAAATTCATTAACATCACAGCATATAGGCCTCTCAGCACATGTCGTCATGCAAGTGAGGCTGTGAAAGACCAGCATGGAAGTGGAACCGGTATCAGAGAGCACAGAAGGGAAGACTGATTTTATCTGGGGAGCATTTTCCAATTTTTATCTCTTTTTATATATACATATACTATATATCATATAGAACCATCTCAAAGAGCATTTGACACATTACTTTTTAACATTTTTAGTCTACTAGTACTTATCTCATTTAAACCATTTAAACAAAATTATTTTCCTTTTATTTGCTCACATGCCCTCAACCCCCACAACGGGACCCCGGGCTCACCTCCCAGGTCTGTGAGAGTCGGCTGACAGAAGCAGTGTTGAGACCCATCACAATAGCAAAGAAAGAATTGAGGTTTCTCTGGGCTTTGCAGCTGTGGAGAAAGCAGGGGAAACTTTGAGGAAATGTCTTTTTGCTGGATGATCACAAAAGACAAAGCTAAAAAGACTACTGGGCCACGGAGTTCAGGAACTCTGCTCTACAGCCTAGGTACCCTTGGCACCCCACACAAAACCAGAAACAATTACAAATGCTTCAGCTCATCCTTACCTTTAGGAAAGAATGTGTACCCTGCCATTTAGCAAGAGTCTTTTTTTTTCTTTTTCTTTTCAATCTACTTTGTATGCATTTACAATTACAACTGAACCCTCCTTTAAATTCACATTTCTTCATATATGCTATTCTCTCCTTGTAACAGCTCTCTGATCCTAACTCCATCAAAATGCTTTCTTCATTGTTTTTGACAGACAAGCCCCTCCCTGCACAGGTCTAAGCTCCCTCGCCTGTTACATTGAGGCACATTTTTTTTTTGTTGTTGCCAACAAAATAGCTACCATATTATGTATATATATATTTAAATATGGCAACTATTAATAGGGATACTGTTCCACATTTCTCACTTAAAGAAGCAAGGCAATAAAATGTCAGATGAGATCATGTTGGATTCCATTCACTTCACAAGGTTACCCATTCTGCATAACATCAATCATGCACAGAGACTTAAAGGATCAACAGTCTACTATTTTCAGAGACAGCAGGGAGGCCTTGGGATAGCAGAGGGAACCTGCACTTCTAGGTTAGTTGGAAAGGCGTGTATGAAAAGTACATGGCAAAGCAGGATGCATAACAGGGCCTGATGCATGTTAGTTTAGCTTCCCCAGGTGCCACGACATCTCCACCAATGTCTCAAGTGGTATTTGAGTACTAGGTATGTGTAACTCTCTAGCTTCCTTTTCCAGTTCAATACCATGCTCCATGATGCACTATGGATGCACCATGCACTACTGTTATTAATGGTTACATTTTTTCCATCAAGAACATATACTATAACTTATTTATTCCTCTATTGTTGAAATTTAACTTGTTTTCAATTCCGCCCTGTTACACAGAATGCTGCAATGAAGAATACCTTGTGCATACAACTTTTTTTTTTTTTTTTGACACAGTCTCACTCTGCCACCCTGAGTAGAGTGCTGTGGCATCATAGCTCACAGCAATTCCAAACTCTTGGGCTCAAGTGATCTTGAGTAAGTAAGTAAGACCTACTTGTCTTAGGTCTCCTGAGTAGCTGAGCCTACAAGTACTCACTACCATGTCTGGCTTGCTTTTCTATTTTTAGTAAAGACGGGATCTTGCTCTTGCTCAGGCTGGTCTGGAACTCTTGCCTTGGCTTCCTAGAGTGCTAGGATTACAGGCGTGAGCCACCACACCTGGCCCTTGTGTATACATCTTTTTACTGTATTTATGATTTTTTTTTTTCATTAAGTTAGACCAGCCATTACATGAATGGTCAACAGCTATGAAAACTTTAAAGGTTCTAGAAACGTGTTACACACTGCTGTCCCCAAAGCTGTACTGATTTCCAGTTGCACAGGTAGTATGTAAGAATGTTTAGTTCAGAACCAGGAAAATGGATTGGGCTGTTAAAGCAAGCAAGAAAGTCCAGAGAGGCTGTACTCTGGCAGGTCCTGCCTGAACTGGCCTGGCCTGGAGCCAGCCTCACTGACCAAGTACTGCCCAAATTGTGCTGTATCTGGGCTCCACGCAGGGCTGGGGCACTCAGACCTGGGAGCATTTTGGAAGTTCTGTGGACAGTACGATGGAAGCTAAAAGGACATTGTTGCCACCACACCTAAAGTGGAAGAAATCACGGTGAACACCTGTCCTATAGGTGTTCAGCCTCCACCAGGCATGACTGTCTCTTTCAAAGCCCTCCTGTCTAGCTTTCGGCTCTGCTTACAGTTTCCCTATAGTGTGAGGCCCTGGACCTCAATCCAAGTGAACCCTCACCTGGTTTCTTGCGAACTTTCTCCTGGGTGAACCCTGCTTGTTATATCTCATGAACAAACCAAAATTAGATACCTCCTGACCTATGATGTGGAAACCCACCTGTTTTTGAGAACTGCTGCTGGGTAAGGCTTCAGGACTATGACTTCACTTCCTCCCTTGCTGTTCATAGCCCAAATTCTCCCCTCTCTGTTTTATTGTATCCTTTGAAAGTTCACACCAGCTAGAACAGATCTGAGTGAGTGCCATCTCTTGACTTGACATTTATTTATTTTTTTGAGACAGAGTTTCACTATGTTGCCCAGAGTGCTTTGACGTCACAGCTCACAGCAACCTCAAACTCTTGGGCTTATGCGATTCTCTTATCTCAGCCTCCCAAGTAGCTGGGACTATATGCACCTGTCATAACACCCAGCTATTTTTTTGTTGCCGTTGTCATGGTTGTTTAGTAGGCCCAGTCTGGGTTCGAACCTGCCAGCCTCAATGTATGTGGCTGGCACCCTAACCACTGAGTTAAGGGTGGTGAGCCTCTTGACTTGACATTAAAAAAAAAAAAAACAGACTCCTCCGCTGAGGCTCTTGCATTCAGAAAGAAGGGCTCCATTCCTCCTGGGTCCACCCTACCAGAGCTGGAGACCCACTGGTTATACCATTCACTGCTGCTGCACACTAGGTGCCTGAGGACTGCAGCACCTGTCTATTCATCTTTACATTCTGCCCGTCACGCAACCGCTCAGGACACAGCAAGTCTGTTAAATAGCATTTGCTTGACTTTAAAATAAGAACTTCTGGGAAAATGGTTTTGCTGTTACTCATTATTTTAAAAATTTATTATTTTTCTTTTTATTTGGCATCATTTACCTATTGGAATCTTAGATATAATTCCCATCTTTTCATCTTTTAGCTCCCCATAAACAATTTTCCTAATACATACAGCTTTTTAGTCATGCTTTAAGAAATAAAACCACACATATAAACTAACATCTTAATTTGTTATTTAAAAAAGGGAATTAAAATAGACACAATTTCTGTAGAAGACAAATTGATACAAGTGCAAATATTAGATACCATTCTAGTAGGAAACCTCTGTTACCAAGGGTCACTCATTCTGTGATAAGAGCAGACTGCCTTATCTAACACTAAACATTCCAGTTCAACAAACACCCCTTTGTCTCTATGTGAGGAAATAAAATCCACTCAATCCAGAGGTGGGGGGTGGGTGTGGTGAGAAGGAGTAGAAACATGAATATGCAAATAGGATGCCTTAGGCAGGGAAAGCACTTCACAATTGTGGAAATTACTGTTTTCCCTTGGTTATTCCCACTGGTGTGATTATAAGGAATTTAACTTTATGTCTCTGTTGGTATTCTATTCCATGGGCTAGGGATAGAGACCAGTACTATAAATAATTCAAGGGCATGGGGCCATATGGAGATGATGTGAATATATTTCATTTCCCTGAGGATAGATATAATCTTATACTGGGGCCTGAGCTGGGTGGTGTCATTTTACTGCCTGAAACATTAATTTCCCATTTCTCCACATAACTGGCATTTATAAGAAAGCTTTTTACCCAAAGGAACCTCACCTTCAGAAATTTCAAAGACTATTTTGGAATACACTGGTCAAATTAAAAAAAAAAAAAAAGAAAGTGCATGCACCATTAAAATAGCTCCAGATTTAGGCATATCTGTTATCTATCTTCTCATTCCTAGTCACATTAAATACCAGGTCAGGTACTTCCATTATCTCTTGCCCGGGAAGACTAATCACCCTGCTTCTGGGGTCTCCTTCCTGCAGTGCAGTCTACGTGTGGCTTTCAGACCCACTTTCCTGAAGGACAACTCTGATCATATTGGTCTCCCGCCCAACAGCTTTCAAAGGACCTCTTCTCCCTTGTCAATTCAGTTCGAGCTCTTCAATCTGAAATTCAAGATCTTTTACAGTTTGCTCTGGTCTTTCTTTACAGATCAATCTCTCACAATTTCCTTACTCCTTCAAACTTGCCAAATTGGATGAGGACCACAGCATCTGCTGCTCTGTCTCCAGTGAATTTACCCTCCATGGGGAGTGTGCCCTTCTGAATTCTTATGCAGAATTCAAATAGGCCCTCAAATGCTGCTTCCTTCATAAATATCTTCCTGATCCTGCTCCTACATCCTTGAGTGTGGTCTTTTCCACTCATGCTCCCAACAGAATTAGATCTCATACCAGGTCACTCCTCATTCCATTTTGTGTAGGAGTCAGTTGAGTTATAGAAGTGGACCCCAGAAGACTGCAAGCCTCATGAAAGCAGGATTGGGTAAGACTCAGTCTGATTTCCCCACACTACCTCATATAGATGTGCACATATAATGAGTGATGAACAGATATTTCCTGAGTATACTGCACTGACATGTACTTGAAAACCATTTGATATAAAAACTACTTTAGAAGACAAAGGAGAGGCTCAGTGCCTGTAGCTCAGTGGCAAAGGTGCCAGCCACATACACTGGAGCTGGTGGGTTTGAACCCAGCCTGGGCCTGCCAAACAACACTGACAACCACAACAAAAAAATAGCTGGGCATTGTGGCAGGCACCTGTAATCCCAGCCTCTTGGGGGTGGTGAGGCAAGAGAATCACTTAAGCCCAAGAGTATGAGGCTGCTGTGAGCTGTGATGCCACAGCACTTTACCCAGGGTGACATAGTGAGACTCTGTCTCAAAAAAAAAAAAAAAAAAAAAGACAAAAGAGAAATAAAATGGGAAGACAGGGAGCCAAATGAAACTGAGGAAGATTTGGATACATGCTGCTTACTTCTGCTGGGTGCTTGTCCAAAGAACAGTCTCAGGATACCAATGTGGTATTTTAAGGCACAATCCTTGCAAGTTACTAAAGTTTCATTTAGTCAATACGTACTGAATCACTGCTACTTACCAAATTCTGTACCAGGCACCAAGGAACAATGAGTGATTAGAAACAGTCCCTGATCTTTGGGAACTAACACAGCCCAGTGAAGAAATCCTATATAAAGGGATTATAAATATAATCCCTCATAAATATAATAAAGAAGTTTTAAAAAGCTAAAAAATGGGGAGTAGAGAAATGGGGAGAGTAAGTGGGGAGAGGGGAACAGGGAGCAGTGAGGGGAATGGAGGAAGTCACGGTGTATGGCACACCTCTTGGGGGTGGGATGCATTTATAAGAGGTACTTTATCTAACAAATGCAATCAGTATAACCTAATTCTTTGTACCCTTCATGAATTCCAAAAAATTAAAAAAAAACCATTTTAATATTTACAAAAGAAACAAACAGTAAAAAGCACATACGTGCTGAGGGAAACTTGTTGACCCCGCATTTGAAAGTCAGGTATCACTTCTGAAAGGAAAGAACATTATTTGCCTAAGGTCTTCAAGAATGCAGCTATTGGCTCGGTGCTAAGGTGCCAGCCACGTACACCTGAGCTGGCAGATTCGAATCCAGCCCGGGCCAGCCAAACAATGATGGCTGTAACCAAAAATTGCCTGGGCGTTGTGGCAGGCACCCGTAGTTCCAGCTACTTGGGAGGCAGAGGCAGGAGACTTGCTTGAGCCCAGGAATTGAAGGTTGCTGTGAGCTATGATGCCATAGCACTCTATCCAGGTTGACAGCTTGAGGATCTGTCTCAAAAAAAAGAATGCAGCTATTTACTAGGTGGAAGTGGCCATTCTTGGCAGAGCCATCATGTATCCAGAATTGCGGGATGATGTGCATGTGAAAGAAACAGACATTCAGAGTGGCTGGAAAACAGGGCATACTCAGCAGGGCACGCTTAGAGGTAAGGTGGGACCAGCCAGTGCAAGGCCTTCTGACAAGTGAGTATGCCAGTGTTCCTTCTGTGAGCATCAAAGAACAATGAGCAGAATCATGGAATGAATGTGACTTGCAAAGACTTTCACTCTCTCACGTCATCTCCTTATTTTCCCAGCCTACTGGAGCTCACCCAGCCACACTGTTGCTCAGCTGCAGGATGGAGGACATGTACACAGTGAAGTACATAGTGCTTCCACCTGATATTTTGACATTTACTTTGAGATATAAACACTTGAAATGCAAGGACATAAATATTCAAGAAGAGACCTTTAAAACATGTGTTCACATAACTCAATATTACCCTTTTACAACCCCCCCCCCAAAAAAAACACAATGTCTTCTCTCAAGGAGATGAGAGGACTAGCACTTTCCATCACTACAAACTTACTGAGCTGCAATTTTGATGAATTTTTTTACCAGCTGCACCCGCTTGCCCAGCTGGCTGCAGAGCAGAATCTCTGTGGCCACCCAGAGCTGGACCTCATTGCTTCTCTGGAGCAGAAGACTGAGGTTTGCAGTGTGCTCCCCACTTCCCTGTCTGCAGAACGTGAAGTAGATCAGCTCTTGCTGAAAGAAAATGTATGCATGCCAGAGTTTATTCATAGTAAATTCAGTCCATTTTTAAGAGACACTTCAGGTAGCCCGCTCCCATATCATTAATAAAGTAACAGAAAATATGACAAATAATAAAGTATTCAATACAAACTAATTTATGCATAGTTTCAGACGGACCTCATTCAATAATATTCACCTAGAATCCTTGTGTAAAAGTAATTTTCCAGGAATGTAAGAAAGACATCTTTATATGAAAATCTAAGACATTCTAAAGTTTAAATCATAGGCAAATGGAATTCCCCAAACTTATCTTGAAAAATTCATGCAAAATGAACATTAGCATTACTAGTATTTTAAAGGTACACATCAGCCCCTCATAGGTCTGTTCTCTATGACAATGGCTCTCATACTTGAGTGTGAATCAGTACCAGATGGAGGTCCTGGTGGAGCACTATTAATAGGATGCCAGTTTAATAGGGTGGAGCCCTGTTAAAGCATGGGTTAATGGGTCCCATCCCTTGAACTTCTGATCCTGTAGGTTTGTGGAGGGGCTGGAAATGTGCATTTCTAACAAGTTCCCAAGTGGTGCTGAGGATGCTGGTCTGGTATCTACTCTTTGAGAAGCACTGACACTAAGATACTGTCAAAGGAAGAAATGAGATTAGGGCAAAGTCCAATAATTTACAAAAGCAAATAAGAACAGTAACTATTTATACAGACAGATCATGTGCAAAGCAACAGAGTTGTATTTTAAAATGAGTGTGAGCATGTGTGTGTTTTACAGAAACAATCCACATTCTCCAACTGCATACACAGGGAGACATCCTACTCTATTAACATTTGCAAAGAAACAAGTCACTTAGCCTGAATGAATTCACTACTTGTTCAAATTCAGATCATAATGCCGAAATTTATTTAATGAGAAATATGAAGATATTTAAAAGATATCCCAAAATGAAAATAAAGCTTATGGGTTCCTAAATTGGGCAAGAGGTTCGTTTTTCAGAAGGAAAGGCCATTTCAGAATGAAAAACTTCACTACAAGGCAAAGCAAATGCAACATATGGTTTACACAGGGCTCTAACATTTTTCATTTCCTATTCCTGTGAGCCTTTCCATTGGCCAAGTACTCATTAATTGTGGGTAGCATTTGGCTCCTAATCTATTGTTCTATAAATGTTATAATCTGTCCTCAATTGAGAACTTGATGGACATAAAAATTGGAAATATAGGGTGTCCATATATCTAAAACTTTAAAGAAAATACTTTAAAACTTACAGGACAGTCCAAATTCATAGAATATTCTTAAATAAAAGATGAGTATGTGTGTATACATACATAAATATAAATATGGTTCTTATATGACTACTTTAAATTTCATAGAAAAAAGTAAGAACATCAATATCAAAGATAAAATGGTTCTTCAACCCCATTAGTGCACAATATATACATAAACACGTATCAAGTACAGCACACTTATACTACATTATACAAACACATGATTGAGCTAGGAGAAATAAAGTGTGCTCATATATTATGCTTTGTCTAGGACTGTGTCAGTCTTTTAATGTATTTAAAGTTCCCAAATCTCTTTTGGACCATATTATCCTAGCATAACTATATCACCATACACATAGATATGTATATTCTTCCAAAAGAACTCACATATAAAACAGCATTCACCTTTTATTTTTTCACTCCTTACTTACCTCATGAATAGAATTGAACAGAGTCCAATCAAAATTCATTAATTCCAGAGCAAGATCCCAAGTGTTCATTCCCAAAATTCTCATCGACCTTTGCTGTGATTCCTCATTTTCTGCAAATGGGTTCTAAAACAACAGACAGAAGCAAAAGCATCCTCAGTAATTCCCAAATGTTTTGCGCTGAATTGGCTGGCCATAAAAAGGCACTAGAAGCCCCAATTAGAAAAGTAATCTTTTCTGAGTGCACTTAATATTTTCCCTGGTCTGTTCACCTTCAGTGAGTTATAGCCAATTTAGGGACCAGTCTTGGAAATAGTAGAATGTGATCAATGATACTTCACTGGGTTAGCCTGCCCCTCCCCCACTCCAGTCTCCATCCCCACTCCCCCATGTATGTACAAATCAGATTATAAAACACTGCCCTGGCAGACAGCACAATGAAAGCAAAAGCCCTAAAATCACTTTGGCTTCTGGTAAGAATTAATGTGCCAGCAGGGTTAGTATAAAAACAAACAAAAGAAATGTCATGGTGTACTTTAATAAAGACAGACACGGCTTTTACAGGAAATATGTTTAACAAGTCTCATCCCAGACACCCATTTACAAATTTTATTAAAATGCCTGTGGAAAGTGAAAACATGTAGCAAGAAATAAAAAATAAAAGTTATTTCCCCCTTGATTGCACTAATGTACACAGCTATGATTTAATAATAAAATAAAAATTAAAAAACAATTTATTTCATTTACACTCCATTTTAAGTATCAACTGCTTTCTCTCTCTAAAAAAACCTTGCCCACTATGAGGCTGGTAATAGTACTGAATTAAATTCAGGCATAAAATTATAAAGTACCACCATGACTTTAAAATCTTTCGCCACTGTTAAAGTTATTCAAAATATTATTTGGCATCTTTCTAAAATATTTGATTTTTCTAATTAAAATATAAATTCTCCCATACGAAGGATTGGACTTGAATAGTAATAACTTAAAAAATAAGAAGGGACTTTATAAAAATAAATGACATGGTTGGATAGAGGGAATATTCTGGATGCTAAATATTAATCTCTATCTAAACTGAAAAATAAGTTATTTGCATTTTAGAAGTTTTATATTTATGAGACAGTATCCTAATTAAAAAAAAAAGACTAATGACTACAGATCTTCAAAGAGCTTTCTCACAGACTTGATTGTCTCTGGAGCACATCAAGGTACAGATATTCTCTGCATCCCCCGTGTAGGACACAGTATGAAGCTCAGAAAGCATTGTATGAATGAAGGACCTTACAAATTCTAAGGATTAATAAAAACCAAGGCTGGCTTGGAGTCTGTAGCTCAAGCAGCTAAGGTGCCAGCCATATACAACAGAGCTGGCAGGTTTGAATCCAGCCCGGGCCTGCCAAACAACAATGACAACTACAACCAAAAAACAGCCAGGCTTGGTGGCAGGCGCCTGTAGTCCCAGCTACTTGGAAGGCTGAGGCAGGAGAACTGCTTAAGTCCAGTAATTGCTGTGAGTGACACCACAGCACTCTACCCATGGTGACAGCTTGAGGCTGTCTCAAAAAAAAATTTAAAAAGAAAAAAGATAAACCAAGGTTGCTAGGTTGCTCAGGCATTGGTCTGGCTAGGTTGGGCCCAGATGGATTCTACTGCAGACTTGCAAAGGAAGAACCAGAGCTTAGAAGTGACACAAATATTTGGAGGTGTAAGGATATATTTACTTGGCTTTTTTGTCTCTCCTATGTCTTCCCTAAATGGGCCCCCTGCCCTGTCACTGCTCCTTGATTATTCAGGGTTGTCCCCCACCATCACCAAGAACCACTGTATTTCTCCATCCCTTTTCTTCATGGCTTTAATTGATGAGGATGAACTCATCTATGTGAGGGTATGAGTGGGCACTGATGATTTCATGTTACTCTTCCCTTATGATGTTCTATGTTAACTGACATCTTTTAGAGATGAAACAGTCTATACTTATGATTCAAGTGAGGACATTTTAGGTGGTGTCCAAAGTTGGAGGGGAAACATTTCAGGATGTGAGTGAGTCTAGACACAATTACCATCTGTTAGAGCCTGTATTTCTAGATAGCATCTGAGGCCTCTTGCTACTCAGATACCAACCACACAAGTGGTTTTCAGAACAACAAAGAAATCATCCACTTATATGTAAATGTTCTTAAATTGTGGACTGAAAATAACTTAAAGTATGGATTCTACATGTCTTCAGACTCTTATTCTTTAGTGGCACGTGATGTCCCATTGTTATGACATCTTTTTACACAGGCAAGGCTTTAAGGGAATGGGGAAAGTGCACCAAATGTACTGAAACAAAGGTTTCTTTCCCCTAAATCTACCCAGAGCGCATTTTTCAGTCTATCCTCTACATACCCATCAAAAAAAGAAGGAATGAAATTAAAATTTCACAGGAGAGATTTTGTCAATTGTCCCAAATCCCTCATTTAGAGAAAGGGTTTGATTCAGGAGACATTTAGAATTCTTCAAGTTGGGCCACAAAAGTAGTGTTATTTAGAAAGTATATCATTGGCTAGGGAAAGAAATAGGTTAATATATGTTTCCTAACATTCATTATAAAGCATACAAAAATGTACACTGAGCCTGACATTTGTGTGCATGTATAATGTTTCAAATCAAGGGTAAAGGTCCTTACCAAAGTGTCAGCCAGGTCTTTCCGGTAGACATATATTCGACTAGATACCTCAAAGGATTTGGAGATGGCCAAGTCATTTGGCTGAAGTTCATGTTTTTCTTTATTAAAAAGAAAAAAAATAAAGACTGACCAATAGCACAAGAATAGCAAAGGCCTAGACATACATCTAAATTAGAGTATAACTTGTCACAGAAAAATATTTCACAGTAAACAGAACTTAAGGTGAGTTAGTTCAGTTCTGCACACTATATGCAATGACACAAGTGGTATCATGAACGTTGCTATTCAGCACCCAGAAAGTGGAGACTCGTTGCATTTCTTTTCTTTTGAGACAGAGTCTCTCTTTGTTGCCCTGAGTAGAGTGTCATGGCATCACAGCTCACAGCAACTTCAAACTCTTTGGACTTAAGCAATTCTCTTGCCTCAGCCTCCCAAGTAGCTGGGATTACAGGCATCCACCACAACACCTGGCTTTTTGGTTGTAGTTGTCATTGTTGTTTGGCAGGCTCGGGCTGGATTCGAACCTGCTAGTTCTGGGCGTATGCGGCTGGTGCCCTAGCCGCTACAGGTGCCTAGCCCTTGTAGATCTTTCTTATAATATTTAATCATTCTTTAGAACACAGAACAGTTTAAGGGAAAAACGTACTCATCTCTCTAAGATAACCTCATAACATTAGCAATGGTCACATTCGGATGTGTTTTTGTTTGCTCATGCCTGTAATTCTATGGGTACACACACAAGTGATTGCATTTATTCACAATTATTTATACATATGCATTCACAAATACACATATACATATATACTTAAAATTTTCCATAGTTTTATATTCTAGTTTTATTACAGGTATAAGCACTTATACACTCACCAAAATAATTTATATATGTCATGTTTAATTGGTTATATAATAGTCCATTATACTATCATTTAATCTTTCCCCTATTGTTGAACATTTAAAAGTTTCTAATTTTCTGGTTATAGAAATTGGTGGCATGATATATGCTAAGTACTAGCATGGGGTCTGACACATAACATGGGTTTGATAAGTGGTATCTATTATTATGACAGCCATAATATATATCACGGAAGTCAACATCCTTGTGCATAAATCTTTGTCTCCTTATAGATGATTTTCTTAAGACAGAATCTAGTACTGGAATTATTGCCTCGAAGGAAATGAATATTTTACATTTTTGATACAAGCTGACAAACTGCTTTCTAATTCTTATTTTTTAGAAAACGAGTCAATAACTTTTCCTAAAAATAGGTATAAAACTGTACAATGACCAACACCGATTGTTACTTTTGGTGAGTTTGTTATTTTACTAAAACCAAAAAAATATCCTTGGTTTAATTTGTATTTCTCGCCTACTAGTGAGTCTGAATATTTTTCACATGTTCCTCTTCTATTTTATTTCCCTTGTTTCAAATTGTTCCTATCCTTTGACCATTTTTGTACTACCGTTAGAGCCATCTTGAAACACAGTAGCTTTCTTTGCAAAAAACTACCGTTCTCTTAACCACAAGAAGCATACGGAAGTATATGAAATAATACCAAATCCTATTTCACTGTGACATAATCAACTTCTCCTAAAGTAGCTGCTTAGTTGTCCAGCATGACTGAGCAATGCAAATATCCCACAAATCTTTTTCTAGGTAACTTAATCAGTTCAAGTATAAAGTTTTATTTTGAACATTTCAGTTTAACATAGAGTACACAAATAATAATCCAATCTATTCTTTAAGGCCCAGTATTATAAAGATCAATAATACTGGCCACGTATGGTGGCTTATGCCTGTAATCCTACCACTCTGGGAGGCCCAGGTGGGTGGACTGCCTGAGCTCATAGGTTTGAGACCAGTCTGAGCCAGAGCCAGACCCTGTCTCTAAAAAATAGCTGGGCGTTGTGGCAAGTGCCTGTAGTCGCAGCTACGTGGGAGCTGAGGCAAGAGGATCACTTGAACCCAGATTGCTGTGAGCTAACACTCCATGGCACTCTCCCAAGAGTGACCAAGTGAGACTCTGTCTCAAAAAAAAAGAAAGAAAATAAATAAAGGTCAATAATACTGTAATGTTGTTTTGCAACATGTATAATTGATGGTCCCATGGCTCGGTTTTGAAGTTCTGTCTCCTCCTTCTTTGTTTAGCTAAAATTTCTTATAGCCCTCTGTGTCCCTACTATATACCTTAAATCAGAATTTATGAGAATCACTCATACTTTACAGAATAAAATGTCCTAGCTTTTTGATAGTAATTTTTCTATTTGCTAAGCAACATATTTTCCCCGATTTTCAGGTTAGTCACTCAACTATAAAAGATTAAAACTGATAGAATATTAGCCTCTGAACAACTGGATTTGTTATTGTTAGTACACACATATATCTACCCTCGATTCAAAATACCTAGAAAGCTATCAGAGTGATAGTATCACTCCTTTTAGAAAAATCCATGTCAACATCTTAAAACTTTTTTTGATAAAAAACAAAAACCAGATCTGTCATTTCATTCTGAAGTAGCATTAAAACATAATTTATTAAAAAGTATGTGATTAGAGCAAGGAATGCATTAAGCTCTTTTTTTTTCTTTATTAAAGCATTATTGTTTGGAGAATACTAAGATGAAAGCAGAAAGGTTCTTCGCAAAGAACTAATGGATGGAAAATGATGGCACATTTCCAAATCTGTAGGATAATTCAAGAGATAAACTGATGTTTCTTAGTGATGATTAGCAATGAGTCTATCCACATTAGAAAGTCGTTGCCCACCCTGATGAATCTAATTTAATAGAGTGTGAAAGTGGTATCTCACAGCCATCAAAGAGATATTTGGTACCAAAAAGTCACTCATTAATTGCCAGACTCTCCTGAGGTCCTGAGCTAACTGTGTGTCAGCTCCCAGGGGTGGGGTAGGGGATGGGAACCAGGAGACAGCGGGACGGGTCTCAGTTGTACTGCAAAGTTCACTCAGGGCCCTTCCTTCTTTGTCGAGTTCTGTCTGAATGGAAACTCCCATGATTACTTTCTATAGCGGTACTATCTTGAGAGGCCACTGTTGGTTTCCATGAAGCTAAATATTGCTTAAAATCATTTAATATTTTTGGTCACTTGAAAATCAAAAATAATATGCATTTGTCATAACTATCTGAAATGTATTATTAAAAGTTTAAGCCCTCCCTAATTCAAATTTAGTTAGCCCACATGTTCCTCTAATTCTTGTTTTTTTTTTTTTAATCCTAGATAATGTTTTGCCTGGATGTAGAGCCCTGGGAGAGGCCTAGGGAGGAGGGCTCTGCTTGCATGTATAACCAACTGGCTTGAAGCATCATGTTACCTGCCTGTGAGCAAGAAAACAAGAGGAGCAATATTCTGTCACGTTATACTTTAACCTTCTGACATCTCCCAACTGCAGCAGGATAATAAAGGGTAAACCAGAGTACTTTACCTGCTCTCCTCCCAGCCCCCTCAGCTCTGCTTGATTAATTCACAAGGTACTGTACTTTTTAACTCCTGATGCTAAGTCACTCTCTTTGTATTTTTCTCAGGGTTAATGAGACATTAGACAAAGATTGCAAGCCAGAAAGAAGGCCAGTGACACCAAGGTCTGACTGGGCCCAGTGAAAACCAAAGGGTCTGTTCAGGCCAGCAGAGATCAATAGCGTCATCTTGTAATCTGTGTGATCTTATTCAAAAAAGACAATGAACCATTCTCTGTGGATAAATAAGGCACAACAGAGCCAGAAGCTGTAACCAGGCCTCAGTCCCCAGGTCCACCTGAGTAAGCACTGCCTTGCCATTGGCTTATTGTACAGTTTTCTTTTTTTCAATAGAGAGTCTTTAACTCTTAAATCGTCAGCCTGCATATGCTTTCTACAGCAATTTCCCAAGTTAATTTAAATATGAAAATAGAAGGCTTATTTACAGCACAAAATAAGAAAAGGCTTATAATGTATTTTAAAACACTGCTGTGCTTCTCCATTCAGTTAGAGGGGAGGAAATGCAGTATTCAACAGTACCCAACTGTTGTCATGGAAACACTTCTGGTAGGCAGCTTTGTATTGTTCCTGTGGTCACACAGCTGCATGCCTAGAAGGGACAGGCTGCACATTTACTCTACAAAAATGTCAAATTTCTCCTTTCGGAGGAGATCCAACGAAAGATTAATATAAAGATAGAAATTAATTTACCTCCAGAGAACATGATGGTCACCAGAGCCAGATCCTCTTCTGCATGCTGGATCTTTTCTGCTACGACTTTCAGGATCTCCTGGGCTGTGCTGGAAACTTTTGCCTTCACACTGACATAGGAGTGCTCCGTTATATACACATGGCAAAATGCTGCACAAGAATTGTTTGAGAGCAGGGAACTATGGTCATGACTTTTTCAAATCTAGGCACCCACCTTGCTGTTCTCTTCAGTATAAAGTACATGCAGCTGGATTTACATATGTGTGTACATATGTGACTGCTTAAGCGTATATGCCTATAAATGTGGGCTTGCAAACACATGAGACACAGATATAAGAAAGCTGCCAAACAAGTATGAATAATATTTAAACTTCTCATAATGTTGCAAGAGACCTGTGTCATGCAAGTCTGTACTCAAGGTAGAGATACTTGATCACAATACAGTAGAATCTGTCATACACACATTGTACTTTTTTGGGATAGGGGCCTGTCTTTGTTGCCTGGGTGGAGTGCAGTGGCATCATCATAGTTCACTGTAACTTCAAACTCCTGGGCTCAAGCAATCCTTTGTCAGCCTCACAAGTAGCTGGGACCATAGGCACACATCACTGTGCATAGCTAACTTTTCTATTGTTTGTAGAGACTGAGTCTCACTATGTTGCTCAGCCTAGTCTTGAATGTCTGGCCTCAAGCTGTCCTCTCACTTCAGTCTCCCAAAGTGCTAAGTTTATAGGCCTGAGTCACACTGTACTTTTGAATCTCTTTGAGAGTTGCTGAGATTTCCCAAAGTAGCGTATTAAAGTGTCTAACTCATAGATTTTTATTTTACACATTTTTGAACAGCCTCAGTGACCCAATCAAGAATACCTCATTTAGCTACTTTTACAAGCTTATCTAAAAATCTGTCAGCTGTTATGTTTTTTTGAGTTCAACTTTCTCAATCATTTAAAAATGACCCTTGCCAACAATCAAAGTGGTGATGAATTTAGTTTCCAAATGGAGGTTACATTTCTAAGCCTTTTAAGTTTCCTTTTTATTGTGTACAGTATTAATAATTATTACTCGGACATTATCACTATCAGGGTGAAGTGGTCCTGGAAAAATTTGTCTTTAAGAGTTGAGTAGCAAAAAATGTTTTAATAGCAATGGAGGTAGTTGACACATTACTTCCTATGTCAGCTGTTCTGAATGTACAGAAGACTAGTTTCTTTAGAATAGACAGAAGAACAATAAAATACTTAGATATTATGCTGTTCTGTATTTCAAAAAAAGCAAGTGGGAGTGCAGCTCCTAGAGAAATTTCACAATTTAAACAGCACCACAAAAATAAACCCAGGAACATTTTCATAGAAATGCAAATGAAGTTAAAAACCTAAATATGAGTTTATAAGTATAGAAATTCAAAGTGAACACTTTGCCAAGAAGCACTTGGCATATATTCAGGTTAGTTGGGCGTATTATTAAAAAATAGCATTTAACAAATAGTTGTTTTATGTTTTGTGAACAGGTTTATGAAAGTGGAAAAAAGCTTTCCTCTTTCCATTGAAAAAAGGAATTTTTGAGCAAGGTAAAATCCAGTCTAAAAAGCACTAGATGTCAGTTGAATTTATAACTTGCTTAATAAACTGATGGACAACAAGAAGCCAGGGGCTTTTGAATCATTAGCCTCTTTGAAGCTCAGCTTAGAAAATTATACAGTTAAATTATAAGACTAGCAGGCAGGGAAGGTCAGCAACTAATGAATTAGGATGTTAAGATCATTTTGTTTGTTCTTTGATGAGATGGAGAAGACATTTAATGTGATCCAACAGAATCCACCTGCCAGCGGCATCATATACAAAAAACATGTGACAGAATAAGCCTCCTGTTGTTTTTTAAAAAATGGTCAAGAAATTGGGTAAATATTAAATGTTCACCCTTAGAATTTCAACACATGGAGAAAAGTGAGTAAAGAGAGCACATCTCAAAAATCACAATGGCATGAACACCAGCTCTGCACATAACCTTTACCTAGGCAGGAAGAAACTACTGCTGATATTTCTTGTTCTGCTATAAAATATTAACATGTAAAAGCATGTCAGCATCTTCAGGGTGCTAAAAAGGTGTTTCCCCTAGTGTGGAATGAACAGCTCTCTTCACGCGAGGCCATGAGCCCTACAGCACTAACCTACAGTGACTGACACAGGTGGCGCTGCCCATACAGCCTCGCTCAGGAGGAGTTTCTGCTGCATAGCCTTCCTTTCATTCTTGTCTCCAAGATTTTCTTTCCTAAATCTCAGGGACTGACTCAGCCAAACCTCTGTACATTGTTTTTGGTAGTGTTTTCAATTAGTCATGGGCAATGGCCAGATGGAAGAGACGGTTCTGGGAGGAAAATACTTAGTTTCCCAGTTCCATTTCTGCTCAAGAAAGCAATGAAGCTCTTTGTGAAACCTCCTTTCCTTGCTCCCCAAATTAAAAATATTCCTAGTCCTTAGGACAGTATTACAAAATCTAACACTCAAAGTATGAAAAGGAAAACCATTCTATTTGATGTTAACATACTTGTCCAAGGAATATTACAGTTGGAAACGATGGCTCAAGCCAGGTTGGTGTGCTAATATAGGAGAATGATGTGATTAACTGCTACTCTGCCCATCCCAAACCCTTGCTGGAAATCATACTTACTTTCCTCTGTTTCTGTCACAGCTCCTCTGTGCTGGAGCCAGTTCTCCTTAAGACTGAATTGGTGGAAAAGGGCTTTATTCTGTGAGAAAGGAGAAAGAGAACAATGAATGAATGCATTCCTGTCCTTTGGAAAACCATAGCTGTTTACAACATGTTCCAAAAGAACTAGCCAGTTTTTAACAAGAATATGAAGTTCATCCATCCAATCTTAGAGAAATAAACTGGGACTTGCCACAATTAATGCAAATGAAGTTGGAGATTCTGAACAATACGATGAACCTTGGCGAGGGCTGGTGGGCAGGCAAAAAGTCTTATAATTATTCCCTGTGACAGGCTTCACTATTCCCCCACAATTTTTTACCTCTGGCTACAAATATCACATGGAGTCTTTTCTGAAGAAAAACATCATTTCCCCATTCCAATATTAACTTCCAAGTCATAGTTATCTCAATCTGATCTTTTGCTTTTTAAATTTTTCACAGAAGCAACTTTGAGATTGTTTCAATACTTCTGCTGCAGTCTAATAACTTTCTTAGGGGAAATAGGTACATTGTTCAATGTGATTATCTATCTGATATGTCTGTTTCTCCTAAACTGGTGCCTGACATCTCATTCTGCATCACATTGTACAGGAAACACATTCACACTTGCTCCCATCTCTCTTTCTTTTTGCAAATATTTTCCTTAGACAACTTCAGTCTTGAAGTCAAAATTTCTGCACAGATTTTTTTTTTCTTTTGGCATAGACATTTAAAAATTCTAATTTATATCACTCTGGGGACAGTGAGAAACCCTGAGACTCCAAAACACACCACAAAATAAGCAGAATGTCATAAAGTCAAGGGCACATTGCTGAAGTCAGATCTGCATCAGCTCAGGGAAGCTAAAGCAAAGCAGGAAAGTTTAGGCTGCAGCCCCAGGCTTTGCTGGTGTGCCCTGCTGTGCTTGAGGCAGTGTTCTTTTAATTATGAAGAAATGCCAAGTGAGGCAAGGCCAGGTCTGCAACCAGAACATTCCATTTCAGATACAGAAGGGTCTGCCTTACCTTTCTTTGTGGTGAGTATTCATCTACAGTGCTAAAAGGAAAAGGATAAGAAGTCACTCTTTGTCCTAAACCCAGAATAATGCAGTTATTGTTATGAAAGACTCATTTTCATGTATTGAGCAGAGCATTTTGCTCTTTAAAAAAAGATAAAACACGGGATTCGTGAATTTACTATGTGTAACACACTTAACAGGGGACTCTGAATTTCAGACGAACCAGGAAGTAAAGAAGCTTTCCATTCAATAGGTGCGTTTTGTTTTCTACTCACAGAAAGTGAAGCCTGAAAACTGAGGGAGCAACTGGATCTATCCAGTCCATGGGAACTTGGTCCATAGAAATAATTTTTTTAATTGCAATTTTCATCTCACAGGAATAAGTTTTCTCATATAAGTGATAGATTTTAGGTAAAACTGTTATTTAGATAGCTAAAAAGTTTAGCCAAGGTGCATCTTTTCCAGACTGTTTCCTCTGTGGGGTGAAGTGGGGCACATTCTGCCCATCTCTGATCATGCTCCCAGATTCCCTCTGCCAGGTGACTTCTGGAGGGCACCTCCCCTTATCAGGAGCGGGGGCTGGGGTCAATTTCATACATTAGGTAAACCATAAATTAAAGGTATCAATCTTGTTCTTAGAAAAAAAAATACTTTTTCCTCTATTGTGCACTGGGGCTAGAGAAAAATCTTATGAGTTTATGAGAATATCTGGGGCTCAAATCTTATTCTAGAATCTAAAGATATTTCATAATCTTATACTAAAAAGGCAAGAATCATTTCTTAATATCGTTTTCTTGTTTTGATCTATTATTTACCACTCTTATTTAAGTCCTTTTTTTTTTGAGACAGAGTCTCACTTTATCCCCCTTGGTAGAGTGCTGTGGCATCACAGCTCACAGCAACCTCCAACTCCTGGGCTTAGGCTAGTCTCTTGCCTCAGCCTCCTGAGCAGCTGGGACTACAGGCACCTGCCACAACGCCTGGCTATTTTTTTGTTGCAGTTTGGCCAGGGCAGGTTTGAACCCACCACCCTTGGTATATGGGGCTGGCGCCCTACTCACTGAGCCAGAGGCGCTGCCCTCTTATGTAAGTTCTTAAAACAGAATATATTAAATTCCATTAATGTATGTAATTATTTAAATATATTAAACTATAGATTAAAGTTTCCAACTATAATTGGTCTGCTTTATAGCACACAGCAACTTATATTTAGGGGATTATGTCAATGAAAAGCTTGACTTTTATTCTTTTGTTTCATTTATTAGTTCATATTTTCTTATTAGTCTTAGGCTTTAGAAATTTAACATAAGATAGACCAGTTATTTTCAACCAGTGTGCAATAGCACACTGGTGTGCTGTGAGAGGATCTTAGGAGTGCTGTGAAAAATTTTAAAGATAATTAAATTATTTTTGAAAGAGTTCAAAGCATAATAAGTATATACTATTCTTTTACTTTTTTTGATTTATTTTATTTCCTTGCTTATTTTTTATTTCCTTGCCTTTTTCTGTTGATATTATTGAGACAGAGTCCCATCTAATGCCCCTCAGCAGAGTGCAGTGGCAGTGTAGCTCTTTGAAACATCAGACTTGGACTGTGGGCATCCCGTTGCCTCACTCTGGAAGCCGCGGCGCCCAGCTGGGTTTTTCCATTTTTTTCATGAGTTGGGGGTCTTACTCTTGCTCAGGTGAGTCTTGAACTCCTGAGCTCAAATAATTCTCCCTCCTCAGGCTCCCACAGTACTGGGATTACAGGCGTAAGCCACCGTGCCCAGCTACTCTTTTTTTTTTTTTGATCAACATAATTTATGTGTGCTGTGGAAGTTTAATAGGTTCAAATGTGCCATGAGATTTAAAAAAGTTGAAAAACAATGATATATATTGTGATAAAAAATCACTGCAACACTCATTTATAATGTACTGTGCTAACTTGTACCTCACTTCTGAATCTCTCAATGTGAGATTTTGATGATTGAGTTTTACATATGGTTTACTCCCTAGATTAATTTATAAAGATGTTTCATTTGCAATGGAGGGTCTTTCTTCACTAAAATTAAGTCAGACTTTAAATCTTAAATCAGTATTCTAAAAGGGCCGAATTAACATTTTTCTATGAGAAATGCATTTGTGACTGCAAAACACTTAAGCTTTTCACAAACTTGACAATATATAAGCTTCATGTTTACTAAGAATTAACTACATTGCAAATCAGAGGATGATATTTTTTCCTTCAGATGAATTATGCAGTTGTACTTGAAAACTAAATAATGACCTGATGTTTTCATTTACCAAAATTAGTAAAGAGAGATAGTGGTAATGTAATAGTAAAGTTGGCTGTTCCAATCTGGAAGATTAATAGCCAATACCTAGGGGATACTTGGACCTGCCAAGAGTCTTTGAGTAAATGATTTTCCTTTATCTTTCTAAATTTATAAGGAAACCTCAAGGAACCCATAATGTTCAGTTTTTAATATATTAAATAGCTTACTGGGATCTATTTATAAAACTTTTATTCCTATTCCATTGAGCCCCCAAATGACAAGTTAAACATACAAACTTCAAAAATTAAATACAATAATTTATTAGATGTTATGGTGCAAATGAAGAATTAGGGTTACGGTCCAGTATGTTTTTATTATTTCACACAGGGTTAAAAAATAATCAATGAGTCTGATTTAGTGCTCTTCCATTTTTGAGATATAAGAACCAAATATACTATTTACTACTAGAAAAGCTGAGGAATCAAGAAGTATCTGGGTCAAACTGATCAAAATCAACTTTAATGCATAAGATATCCCAAACTCTATCACATTGGCTGCTGCTTTTTTTCATTGACTATAATTGAGAAACAGGAAATACTCACTGACGGCGATGCATTCCAAGTATCTTCTGAAATTCTTTCAACTCTTTTTCAAGTATTGGATATTCATAGACATCATCCAATACATTCCTATATATGGTCTGGGGAGAAAACACAAATGACAGCTAAAATGGTTTAATGCTCATTTTGTTGGCATTAAGGCTTGTACAATGGCTATCCTGCTCAAGGAAATAGGAGTAATCTAGAACAATACAAGGGTTTAACAAAGCACCAGTGAGATCCAGAGTGGGATTCTCTCTTCTAGTCCCTCACTCAACTGCCATGGCTCTCAACCTGCTTTTAAGAGCTACAGCTAGGAATTGTGGGAACTTAGAGATCCCTACCTAGCTACTCAAGATGTCTAAGCCTATTCTAATATTTAAAAAATAATATTCACATAATTATTTAAGAGAACAAAATATCAATTGAATTGAATTGACCAGTTGTTTTGAAAATAATATGTTTAGCCAAAGAGTTGGTGAGACCAGTTTTTAATCAGATGTCTACATGACATCTGAAAGTTGAATTCAAAGTGGTTTCCATCATGAAAGGCAGAATCAATTTAGGTACATGCCTAACCGGAGCTAGAATTCTTCTCTGCTAGAATTCCATTCTATCCCTTCTCTGTTTTAACCTGTATGTCCAATATGGTTTTGGTGGCCAAAGGAATCCAACTATCTGCTAATCATCTCCAGAGAATCATCTGTGTTGAAAAGATACTGACCCCTATAAATAGATCACTTTTATCTAATTCCAAATGTAAATCTAGGTTAGATCTATTTTACAAATTATTATTGTTTAAAATTATACCATGTCCAATAAATATTTTCTCCAAATAGTATATATATGGGATTGGTTAGTTTAAACTTAGGATAAATCTCTAGCTAGGCACAGTGGGTGGCACATAACTACAGTCTCAGCTACTGGGTGGCTAAGGCAGGAAGATCACTTGAGCCTAGGAGTTCAGGATAAAAGTGAACTATAATGGTGTTACTGCACTCCAGCTTGGGTGGTAGTGTGAGACCTTGTCTCAATAAAACAAAACACCTCCCTGACAAAAGCCAAACAAAAAACTCTTATGATAAATTTCAACATATCAAATAGAATCAAATCTTAAAGCATATTTTGGTTTACCTTCCTTATTTCATTTGCCATAAAAATTCCCATGACTGGCTCAGTGCCCCTAGCACATTGGTTACAGTGCCAGACACATACACTGAGGCTGGTGGGTTCGAACTCAGCCCCGGCCAGCTAAGCAACAATGACAACTGCAACAGAAAAATAGGTCAGCATTGTGGTGGATACCTGTAGTCCCAGCTACTTGGGAGGCTGAGGAAAGAGAATCGCTTAAGCCCAAGAGTTTGAGGTTGCTGTGAGCTGTGATGCCACAGCACACTACCAAGGGCGACATAGTGAGATTGTGCCTCCAAAAAAAAATTCCTGTGACTTCCATGTAGGAAATATCAAGCCTCAGAAGTTAAAATCAAATTATATATTCTCTGAATCTCAACTTGTGATTTAACTTTCACAAAAAAGGTGAAAGACTATTACCTATGAATGAGATTTTTGAAATGCAAAACTAAAAATAAAATCCGTCATTTGGCATCCAAGACTATCTGGAAGTGTTAGATTACCTTTAGAAACATTTTTGAATGTTCGTCTTCATGTAACCAGTCTTTGTACAGAGCAATCCACTGGGAAACAAGATGCAAGACTTTACGCTTCCGACGAGGAACATCTGAGTTTTCCTCTTTGCCTTGATACTTCTTAGCAGAATAGGTGCAAATGGTTAAGGAAGAACATTGCATTGTTGACATGTAAAGAGATCAGTTTATTCTTGTCTTTATATAATGTGCTAAGACATGTAAGTATTCGAACATGCAAGAGGAAGTGAATATGTACAGGGACAACAAAAGATGTGCCCTGAAAAGAGCAAACACTAACTGGGAGAAAGGACTGAAATCTGCTCAGTGGCCAGCCAGGAAGTGAAGGATGTGAGCCTGTACTGGCAGCTGCTGACACACGGGGTTAATGCCAGTTCAAAGAGATGCTCAGCGGCCCATTAATTTCCAGAGTGCCTCCAAGAGGAGAGCCGGCCTCACTGCACAGGTGAATACTATTAATTTCAATAAAAGCTAGGTCAGAACTAGGCCAGATAGTTTCTGATCCTCAGAAATTCACACTCCATAAAACTGGGTACTTCTAAAGTAGTTCCATATGAGCACAGATTTCGGAAGCGCTGTTCGTGACGTGATTCAGATGCTCACGAAGCTAAGAATTTACTTCAAAAACAGCATAGGATGAATATGCAAACATAAAGGTAGAGGGATTGCTAATTTTCATTTTGATTAAAGTAAAATTAAAAAAATAAAACAAGAGATAACTTAAAGCCTTCAACAACTGAGGACAGTTAAGTAAATTATTACTTGTCCACTTAATAGACTATTCTGCAGCCATAACAATGATGGTGCAGCAGGTCAATTTACTGACATGGAACATTCATAATACATTGTTGAGTAGAAAAATAAGAAAAGAAAATGTTAGGATTATACACTTCTGCTAATTATGCTTATTTATATGAATAATCTCACTATCTGGAGGGATATGTACTTAATAGTTATCAGTGGCTTCTCAAGGTAACGATATTTTAGGGAACAAGAATTATTTTTATTTTACTTATTAGTATTTCTTGATTTGTATACAACAACCATGTATTAACTATGCTATTAAAATTATTACCTCGAAGGCAAAGTGTTTAAATGACTAGGAATAAGACAGCATCTTGGCATGTTCTAAACTGATCTGTCTCCAAAATGATAATTTCTGAGAGTCCTGGACACATTAAGAAGATGAGGAGGAATAGGAAATGCTATAACACTAAACACAGCTAGGCTTAAGTGTTGTTGGACAGAATTATATATTCTTTAATGATGATATATTTGCAAAGCTTTGTAAGGAGGCTTTGTATTATTTTAAAGTATAATTCAGTCACTACCTCCCTGTCCTGCCAAAGTACCTTCAAGCCGTCTTGGATTTCCATCTGCGGAACAGACTCAGGCAAACACATAAAATATCTTGTAAAGTTACTATTTCTCCTAATTTTTTTCTTATTCTTTAAAATTATACTATGTCCAATAAATATTTTCTCCAAATAGTATATATACAGGATTGGTTAGTTTAAACTTATAAATCTCTAGCTGAGCACGGTGGATGGCACAGACCTACAGTCCCAGCTACTGGTGTGGCTAAGGTAGGAGGATCACTTGAGCCCAAGAGTTCAGGATAAAAGTGAGCTATAATGGAGTCACTGCACTCCAGCTTGGGTGGCAGTGTGAGGCAAAATATAAAGATTTACCCTATATTATTTCTACTTATACAAGCATCCTTTCTTCTTCTATGAGGATAATATTGCTTTACTAATATAAAGGAAAAAAATCTAGAAAATTAAAAAATCCTAACGACTTTGTTTTTTAAGCCAGCATATGTAAGTGAAGATCTGAGCTTTTTATTTAAGATCCATCCATTCATACATATGGTTCTACACTTATAGACCAGCAGAATAAAGCAATTTCAGGGACTGACTCTTGAACCATTCTTCTAACATAGTGGTAACATCCATTTGCTGAACCTTGTTCGCCTCCTGGCAAGGTATATAATTTTAAAATATTTGCAGGTTAAATCTGCATTTGTATCAGTCCAGTTTTCAACATTAGGGTACACATATTATTTTACATTTTGTTTGTGTTAGGTTATACTGATCTATAAAGTTAGCTCATGGTGGGTATAGTGGAACGGCATGGGATGAGAGCTGTAACTTCTGTGTGATGTAAAGAATATTAACCAGCCCAGGACCATGAGCTTAAACGATGTGCATTATGGTGATAAAAGATGAAAACTATTAAATCCTAACAAAAATACTTATCTAAAACATTCAAATCCAGTATAACTGGCTGTAATCTACAAATACTATTCAAAAATCAAGGGAAAAAACAAAAAATGATTTGGACCACTCCTCAGAAGTTGGCACTAGTGGAATATGAGAGAAATCTTTACTAACAGTGCACCAAAATATTTCACATTAAATAGGGATGCCATATTTTTGTTTGTGGTTTGTAATATTTCAAAAAAGGCAGAGGATGCAAATATATAGAAACCATCACATAGAAAGACTCCTGGCTTAAAATGTTTTAGATTTCATGGGTTTTGATAATTGGTAAAAAGGCTGCTAAAAATCTAAGCTAAAATTTCACATAAAAAGTCTTAGTCAATTCTAACATTCTTCCCCTTTACCTCTTTCATGTTTACATGGATGGAGCTGGAACATATTCTTCTTAGCAAAGTATCTCAATTGAAAAAGTATCCAATGTACTCAGCCCTACTATGAAACCAAGTTATGGTAGGGCTATATGAAAGCTATAACCCAATTATAGCCCAAGAATATGGGGAAAGGGAAGAGGGGAGGGAGAGGGAGAGGAAGGGAGGGGAGGGGGAAGGATAGGTGGAGGGAGGGTAATTGGTGGGACCACACCTACGGTAAATCTTACAAGGGTACGATGTGAAATTTTCACCTACATGTGAAATTTACTAAATGTAGACTATAAATGTCTTAACACAATAACTAAGAAGATACTGTGAAGGCTATGTTAACCCAAAATATTTCAAATTGTATATAAAACCAGCACATTGTACCCCATGATTGTATTAATGTACACAGCTATGATTTAATAATAAAAAAGAAAGCAATAATAAATATCAGAACAAAGATAAATAAAAGCGGGAATATAAAATAATGAAGAATCTGGGCGGCACCTGTAGCTCAAAGGAGTAGGGCACTGGCCCCATATGCTGGAGGTGGGTGGCAGGTTCAAACCTAGTCCTGACCAAAAACTGCAAAAAACAAAAATGCTAAAATAATGAAAAATCAGTGAAACTAAAAAAAAAAAGTCTTAGTCAAGCACTCAAAGTTTTAAAGATTCTTTAGGGACAGTCTACAAAATTATTCTAAATTATTAAATGGTAATCACAAAGAATATTGGGGTCATAGTTAAAAGGCAGCCGTGTGAAGGCATCTATTTCGCTATAAAGACAATTTATATTACTTAATGGATGGTGATTGTTTTAGAAATATGTTAGCATTAAAATGTAGATGAAATTATCTCACAGATGTTTTTCCAAACCACTTTTGAAGAAAGAGGAATTCAAAATCTTACAATTATTGCTAAGTTTCTTAGCAATACTCCACTTAAAAGTTGTGAAAGAAATCTGCACAGATCACTGAAATTTTTCCAAATTCAAAACTAACTATTAATGTTTCAAAATCAGTTGTATGAACTGGTTCTAAAACGTATCAAAACATCTCCTATAGCTTTGCTTGGTTAAAAGATATAAGCAAGCACTAAAAAGTAATCACTAATGTTTAGTTTATAAATTTTTTAAACTAGGTTTTACCTTACATCCTTCATTGGGCTTTAATTTAAAGTATTCTTTTAGGTGGGAAAATGCTGTAAAGTCAACATTAGTAGATCCCTTGTAAGTTAACCACTCAAGGGACTGTAACAAACTGGTCAACATACGGAGGTGGTCAACGTAAAGAACTAGGCCTGCAGTACTGATCTGTACATGTGGTGCATGTTCAGACTATGAAAATTAGGTCAACTTAAGGAGATGGTCTGTTGCAGCCCATATAGTCTAGGGCTAGGAGGAGTGAGAGTTATAAGAAATACCCGTATAGCTCAATAAGGGAACACCTGGGTAGAAAGGGCGTGGAGAGGGATTTAGCTCTCCTAACAAGCATGAGAGCTTGCGAGATGAGAGCAGTGATGAATTGCAGTCTCTCTTCACCTGTGGTGTTAAGAGGCACAAGATTAGCCTTATATTAGGCTGGAGGAGAAGGCAGTCAAAGAGCATGCACATTCTATCACGGACCCGCTTCCTCCAACTCTGTCTCCTCTCCCACCTGCAGAACGCCAGCACGGTGTCTCTCTGCTGCAGATTACCAAGCTCCGCTAAAGACTAAGATCTTGGGTGGCATCTGTGGCTCATCGAGTAGAGCACCGGCCCCATATACTGAAGGTGGCGGGTTCAAACCTGGCCTCCTCCGAACTGCAAAACAGAAAAATAGCCGGGAGTTGTGGCAGGCACCTGTAGTCCCAGCTATTTGGGAGGCTGAGGCAAGGGAATCGCCTAAGCTGAGAAGTTGGAAGTTTATGTGAGCTGTATGACACCACGGCACTCTACCAAGGGTGATAAATTGAGACTTGTTCTTTACCAAAAAAAAAAAAAACAACAACAACAAAAGGACTAAGATCTACCTATTCTAAGAAGACTGCTTTACTCTCTAAGACTCTCTCTCTCTCCTGCTGAAGTGGATAGCCCTCAGCACCCAAGAGAAACTGTACCAGAACAAGGTAACTAAGCAGTCTACTTCTGGAACCTAGTTAAGCTGGGCCTGAGACCTGGCCAATCCTGGACCCTGAGAAATGGTGTCAGAAGTGACATGTGACAGTAGTCCATGCAGGGAGGTGGTCAATTGTGGAGGCTCTACTGTATTTAACAGGAAAAGAATATTGAATGGCCATTATCATTAGGTCTTAATAAAACTTTGGTATATATGAAAAACAATCCATTTTCTTAAAAATTCTCACACGGGCTAGTGTGAAATCTTCAGTTTGGTTTAATAAAAAAAAGGATGGCTAACAGGCTACATAATGCTTCCTAAGCATCTTTAAACATCACGAGAAAAGAAGCCCACTTGGAGATTTTAAGTTTATAGGGCTTTGGTTTTGGTCTCTCAATGTTTCTATGTTTCCTCTCTTCTAGTTAGTGGATAAAATTATACAGGTCTTAGCTGGTATTAACCTTTTCATCGCATCTACTATTCTAAGGGTGCATGCAGTGACAAGGCTCTGAAAGATAATTCTAGGGGCTAATTTAGACCTCCCAAGTGCAGGAATGGCTTCACTCCCTGGGACATTTGCCAGGAACATGTTATCACATATTATGTTATCACATGTTATGTACATTTTCCTGTGTAAGTGGTCTGATGCTAAGTGACTAAGTTTCCTCTAAGTCCACTTATTGTGTGATCCTGCCAACCCACCTAACCTCTGAATTCTGGGGGTTTACCCAGAAAGGCCAAATTTATCTCCAGAAATCTAAGTGATCACAAAGCACAGATCTGAGCAAACTCACTATAAATACCACAATTTACCCACATCACAGAGTGTGAAAACAACTGCTCTGCACTCCCAGTACCCCTGTCTATTCTGTTTCATTTTTTCTTTTACTTGGATATTGTTACATTAATATTTAACGTATCCACACTCCACTGTGGAGTTGAGTAAATTAAGAAAGGCAGTTAATTCCTAATGTGGGACATCTGTCGGAGGGGAAGCCAACACGGCATCCTGAAGTTAATGAAGGATATTGTCTTAGCAGCGCTTGGCACAAGTCATCAGTGGTCATGAAAACAGTGTACGTGAGAAGGAAGTCATCGAGGAGGGTCTCTGCAAAGAAAGCAAACAGACAATACAAGGTAAATTAAGAGGTTAAGAAGGGCAGCAGTGTATCTAGGCCCTGGAAGACTGTGTATGGTAGAAGTACAATAAATGATGATGGTAATGGGAGGGGTTAGAAAAGAATTTTGCCATAAAATACGTTACTTATTAAAATTGAAATTTGAAAAACTCCTTACATAGAATGCCTCACGCAATGAGATATCTTTTGTTGTATGGCTCTATAAACCAGTGTTTCCTAATGCTGCGGTGACCCACAGGTTGAGAACATACAACTTTACCATCATTTTTTCCTGAAACATCATTTATATTTGTAGGTAAATGTTATAGAAAACCAATAAATAAATGTGCTTTTACAAAAAAAAATTTTTTTTATAAGATTTTTGAGGTATATACTCCAGTCCTGCAGCGAATAAAACCTTCATGTCTAATAAATTAAGGCTTTCCAAAGTCATTTATTTAAGTTTAGGCAAGAACAATGGATTAATAAAACACAGAAGATCCATATCCGATTCCAAGGCCATTCCAATTTATCTATCAAATGAATCTATAAGAAGTTGGGAATGTGATAAGTGATTTTTTTGTAACAGTGAAGACAGAGCTGAGTCCAAGTTAAAAGTGGAGAGCAGGGGCCATTGAGAAATAATCTTATCTACCTTTTTGACTGTAGGTCATGAGCCCCCTATTCCATAGAGGGCCCTGCACACCCAGAAGGAAGGAATGCATGCACAGAGAAGACTCTAGACAGAAAGGCCTTGTTGGGCCTTTACTCAGTCTATTAGCATTAGATTAAAAAGAATTGGGTTCCACATATTATAATATGTTTCTTCCTAATTTCTTTCTTTCTTTTTTTTTTTAAACCAATTGAATCAGGTCACATTTGCATCACCTCTTTGCCTTCAGTGTTCTTGGACGAGTCCAGTTCACACATAATATAGAACTGCTAAACAGGCAAACTCTGACCTTCAATATCATTTTCAAAATGATAGATGACATGCAGAAATGCAGAATGCAGAGTAGTAATTTTGCCATGATAGCTTTTTTTTTTTTTTGAGACAGAGTCTCACTATGTCACACTCAGTAGAGTGCCATGAAGTCACAGCTCACAGCAACCTCAAATGCTTGGGCTTAAGCGATTCTCTTGTCTCAGCCTCTCAAAGCTAGGACTATAGGCACCCGCCACAACGCTTTGCTATTTTTTTGTTGTGGTTGTCAATGTTGTTTCACAGGCCCAGGCCGGGCTAGAACCCACTAGCCCTGCTGTACGTGGCTGGTGCCCTAACCACTGAGCTGCAGGTGCTGAGTCTGCCATGACAGTCTTTATCCAGTCTCCTCAACTTAGAATTTATTTTATGATAAGTTTTAATTTTCACATCTTTTTCATTCTGGACATCAAATCTTTAGTTATATGAAATAGTAATAAATTCTAAGAGTAACAAGCGTGTATAGTGTTATGGACTGAACACTATATCCCCCCACTCCCACTACTCCATATTAAAACCTTACCCCTTCATATGATAGTAGTAGGAAATGGGGCCTTTGAGAGGTAATTAGAATTAGTTAAGGTTACTGGCATAGAACCCTCACGCTTTCGAAGATCTACACATTATATAAGTAAAAAGAATTGTCTGGACCAGAGCTCTAAAGCACCATGTTGAAGACTGGATGAAAGAAAAATTCTATAACTTTTAGGAACAGCCAGTAACAGTTACTTCAAAAGTAGATCAATGAGAATAAGGTTATATTTATGAACACAAGACTCTGAGGTAAGAGATTGGGATGATAGCCATAATCCTATATTAGCTGCAGGAGTTAATTTATTTCTATGTTTTGTTTGGTTGCAGAATGTCAAAACTATCCTGACCTATACAGATAAATGCTATATATAAAGCTTACATTTTAATTGCCAGATACCCTTAATTAAAATAAAGCAAAGGTCTTAATGAACAGTATTAAGGGTATTAATAGGATGTCTTTAAATGTTATTTATGTTAAATAGCATTCTTTATTAAAATAACAAATCTTACATATGTAATGTATCTAAAACATTAAAAAAAGCCTGCACTTATAATGTTGTATCACACTGCAATACATTAGCAATCACTAATCTAACTTACCATTCCTGTATGGCAAAAGCAAGTTCCCAAATAGATGTGCCTAGGCCTTGCTGGATATAAATTAAGGCTAGTACAGGAAAGCTATTGTAGTGTGCCTGATTGCACAATTTCATGTGAGTGAATATGAACAGTCTGCATACGCAGAAGAGCTAGGAGCTCCCTATAGAGTCCCTGTTCATGAAAATTCCAAATATACACACAACAAGGCAGGATAAGCTTTATTCTAAACATGTGTCTCCAAACTAGTTAACCTGGCAGCTCAAGTTAATCACTGCTCATACTAATGAGAAATTTGGAATATATACTGTCTTTTATTATGGCCTTTAAAATAGTTTAAATTAAAATTTGCCATTTGTATAATGTCTGAAACTCTGGGATATTTTGAAAATACAATTTGAAAACTTTCCCTCTGGGATGCTGGTGAACAGTAATGTTCATAAATTGTTAACATTCCTTTGTGCTCTTTGTGCTAAATGTGGTTGATAAAATTCTTCCAACTCTATGGGTCTGATTCGAAATTCAGGGGAATCTTCTCTGCATTCAATGTTCAGATACATGCAGCAAGGACACTACAGTAGCCTGGAATCTATTTTAGGGTTTTTGATGAGCTCTTATAGATAGGAGCCACCAATATGGAGAAACCACTGGATGACAGCACCCAGAACCTCACATGTTCAACATTTAAAGTGTTTGATGTGACATACAGGTTCAGACTCCATGGGATGGTCTCACACTTAGCTGCATTTAATGAGATTGTAAGTACTCTCTAATTGAGATTTACTCCATTAGTAGCTAAGATTAAAAGAACACCATTAACTTTGACATAACCAGTCATTCCATCCCAGCACAACCTTAGATAGAACTGATTTTGGTTGAATGGTGTCAAACCTATTTGGCATTCAATTTAATTAATCAGCCCACATATAACAATATTTTATTTCTTTGACCCAGAAATGTTTATTTTCCCCTAGCTACTAGGATATTTAATATTCAACAGCACTTACCAAATTATCTCTGTTCCACAGAAGTATTAATTACAATAAAAACAATGAGGCTATATAAAAATATCCTCAGTTAAAATCCTAATAAATAGAATAGTTGAAAACCAGAACAGATGCCAAATATACCTAACTCAAATTCTTGTCCATTTAACTACTATATTCTTTTGAAAATTTTCTTTCTATAAAGAGCTTTTTAAAATTCTTTTTTCAGTATTAGTATTTTTGTTACAGCATAGCATAACTAAATAAAAGTGTATTTAATAATAGCTATGCTTTAAAAAAAAAGTCCCACGGATATTTAGATATATTTTTAGAACCACATTGGTTATGTGAATGATCCCTGAAGACTATTAGTTAACAGTTATTGAGAAAAACTAGCAAAGCCACTAGTATCCACATTAAAACATGATGATTGTATATTATGTTAAATACTAATTACTTGTAATTCAGGATTATAGGCAGAAAAGCACTTTTGCTTATATATTAGTGCCTTTCATTTAAACAAATTCATAGTTGTTATGTACACTAACCTTTTGAACAAAAAATATACTCATTTTTATTTCAAACATTGAATACCTAAGTATTAATATATAAAAACTTTCCTGAAGAAATCTATTCATTAAATTAACAAGTCTAACCCCAAATTCTTGGCTAATCACTAAACTTTTGAGAATATTCTGCCTACTCCACCAAAATAAAAGTATATTTTTCCCATGGGTTTTTTTGAATATAGGAAATACTCTTGTGGTATGAAAGTCATCCTGATAACCCTCAAAACCAGAAGGCAAATACTATTACAATATTGTAAGTAACTTGAAATAAAATAGATCAATACGCTATCAAAATCTAAAACTGTCGGGTGGCGCCTGTGGCTCAGCAAGTAGGGCACTGACCCCATATACCGAGGGCTGCAGGTTCAAACCTGGCCCCGGCCAAACTGCATCAAAAATTAGCTGGGCGCTGTGGCGGGCGCCTGTAGTCTCAGCTACTTGGGAGGCTGAGGCAAGAGAATCACTTGAGCCCAAGAGCTGGAGGTTGCTGCGAGCTGTGACTCCACAGCGCTCTACTCAGGGTGATAGAGTGAGACTCTGTCTCCATGAAAAAAAAAAAATATCTAAAACTGTCATAGAAATGGTTACAAAATTCATGCCTATAATTAGCCATACTAATGCTATGGACTCTTCCCCTTCATCTGCTACTTTTTCAATTTTTTTTCCTTAGATACAGAGTATCACTTTATTACCCTCGGTAGAGTGCCATGGCGGACAGCTTATAGCAACCTCCAGCTCCTGGGCTTAGGTGACTCTCCTACCTTAGCCTCCTGAGAAGCTGAGACTATAGGCACCTGCCACAATACCCAGCTATTTTTTTGTTGCAGTTTGGCTGGGGTCAGGTTTGAATCTGCCACCCTTGGTATATGGGGCTGGCGCCCTACCCACTGAGGCACAGGTGCCACCCATTAATTTATTATTTTTATTTTTATTTTTTAGAGACAGAGTCCCCCTTGGTAGAGTGCGGTGGCATCACAGCTCACAGCAACCTCTACTTTTTCTTTTTCTTTTTTTTTTTTTTTGAGACAGAGCCTTAAGCTGTCACCCTGGATAGAGTGCCGTGGCATCACAGCTCACAGCAACCTCCAATTCCTGGGCTCAAGCGTGTCTCATGCCTCCTCCTCCTAAGTAACTGGAACTACAGGCACCCACCACAACGCCTGGCCATTTTTTGGTTGCAGCCGTCATTGTTGTTTGGCGGGCCCGGGCTGGATTTGAACCTGCCAGTTCAGGTGTACATGGCTGGTGCCTTAGCCCGTTGAGCCACAGGTGCCGGGCCAACCTCTACTTTTTCAAATGTTTAAGGTATAAGAAAATAACAATTTGATTTTACTTGAATGCTTGAATGTTTTTATCTTGTATGTATTGATTCAAACTTTTCTCAGACTCATTTTAAGTACATCAAGCACTGAAAATTCCCATTTCATTTTTGTAAAACACAACATTCTGGGGGTTGTGTCAAGGGGGAACAGTAAGAAGTTTTGTCAGACCCTTTTTATGTAAATTTACATAAAATAGACCCTATTATGTAAATTTAATCAAATTTTTAAAACTGATGTTACCAAAAGGTCTAAGCTTAATGCTTTTTTTTTTTTTTTTTGTAAAAACAAAACCCTTAATGTTAGGCATATAAGGTTACATAGAACAATTATAGAAATCTACCTTAGTTATTTTTTCAACACTCATAAGTAAAATGCACTACAGTAATGAAACCACTCATCTGTTAAAGTGAATTACCAAGAAAGCAAATTAAAAGAGTTTTGGCAGTCAATTGCCTTATAGTAGCCATTTAATCTAAGTATTGTAATGTGAATATTTAACATTTCTGTACTAACTCATATTCCCTGAAGTACTGTTAATAGTTTTGTTTCACCTATATTTCTACTTCCGATGCAATGGAATTTAAGGCACACTAAAATGCATTCTACTTAACCTTTATTTCAAGGAGCCAAGAAAAGCTTCGAACGTGAAAGGGCCCATTTCTGGCTCTGGAATGTTACAATTTACCATTATTTTTTGAGAAGTAGTGCCAAAACATACCACGTAATTTGATTAAACACAAATAAAAAAAATTTTTTTAATGTTCAGGTAGGGATCCTAGATTAAAGTGCTATGCCATTTAAAGCTATGCTTTTTTCTGAGTGTATATCACATTTCTGAAAGTGATAGTAATGATCTAAAATGCTGCTGTTTACTGCAGCTTATGAGTTCACTTAATTCCTGTCTATTTTTACAATTTCATCAAAGTTTTGCTTAGCCATTCTAAAACTACCAAATCTCAAAAGCTAGCTTTATATTTAAATATCTGTCACACAGGAGATGCTGATTTAATACTGTTTATATAGCAAACATTCAAAGTCACCTCTTTAACAACAAGAACTTACTACAGACAGGGCTTGGGTGCATTCTTCAAATAATCAAATCTGGTTTTATTTTAACTTGTAAAGTTCAGTTTTAGAATCCCATCATTCTGTCTTTGGGAAAAAGTGATTTGGATACAATAGGTATTATGTTCTTAGATACATTAATTTCATGCACTGCCTTTTAAAAACGCTACTAAGAGCTGCATGGAGTAATACACTCAGTTCTTAGTGTCTCTGTGGACAACCCTAGCTTGTTCACACTGGGGCACCCAGAGAAGGGGTCACAATTGCAGGTCATCCCGGGGTTAGGGTAGATGAGAGCCCCCTGTCTCCTGGAACCATCCCAGCCTCAGTCAGCTGCTCTTGGTATCTAGACACAGTTGTGTATCTGTCTGGCTTGATGAAAAGCTCAGTATAAAGAATGCAAAATGAGTCCCAGAGCTGGAATCCTACCTGAGCCCCAAGTAGGATTAATCCAATAGTAGTTAATCCCTCTAGGCCTTAGCTAGATCATCTGTATGGTGGCTGTCACATCCACACCTATCAGAGTTGTAGTGAGCCTTGCATATGATAGTATGTTTAAAATAACTGGCAGAAAACCTGGCATACCCTAGGCATTCAGCAAATGCTACCTATTCTTTATTTTCATAAAATAAAATTATTTAGCTCCTGTCCCAATTCTCTAAGTGCCACCAGTCAACCAACAGAAACTGAGTATTGAGAACTGATGATGAACTTCCAAGAAGAATGGGAGGAGGAGGTAGAGGAAATGTGAATAAGGAAACCCATGTGGGTGTGTCTGCTGGTGGAGCCACAAATCTGCAGGTCTCATTTAACCCCTAGAGATGTTTTGTGTGAGTTGACAAAATTTAGAAATCATAATATCTGGTAACCCAGGCCCACATCTCATACGGCAACCGTGGTTTAGAGCCAACTTGCCTTTGTGATGCAGGGGGCACTCTCCAGTTTAACACTGTCCCACCCTGGCTGGCTTCACTCATTCACTAAACTGCCTGTGGATGTGCAGGTATGTAAGTCGTCTCTGAACTAGCTGCGAAACAGTAATAGAAGAAATCATATAGTATAATTGAAACGTAAAGCTAGAAGAGCAGGTGGGCCAATTTCTGGAGAGCCTTGAAGTGTCAGACTAAGGAGCCTAGGGCTCCTTCCATAGGAAAAGTGAGGTAAAGAGAGGTTTTCAAGGCCAGGAGTGACAAGTGAGGTAGAGATTAAGCTTGTTGCATCACAGAAGTCAACCTAGACAAAGGAAGGCTAAGGGGAGAGAGGTGAGCTTGCCTTTAAACTAGTACTGAGCTTGAGTTCCCCAGATTACACAAGTGAAGCTATTTGAAACAAACAAACAAAAAACATTAAAAGCCAAAGCTTGCCAAAAAAGGTTAGAAGACCGATGATGTTAGCCACTGCTTACAGAGGATGGCCGAGGCCAACACAAATTCTCTGATATGACTTAGGAAAAAATAGGCAGTGGCCTAAGTAGATATTCACATTTGGGCAACGGTCAGAAAAAGGTAAGTTAAAGAAGGGGAAAGTGAAGAAGGAGAGAAATAGGAGAATGAAGAGAAACAAATGTAACAGAAACTAACAACAAAAAAGAACTGGAAAAGAGAGTGGATCAAAAGTATCAAACACTATTGGAAGGAGGTTCATCAGACTCAGCATTCAAAGGCCATTGATTTTTTTGTGCGGGTGGTCCGGTCTAATGGCCTTGGAGGGATGCTCTTTTGTAAATGGTGGGGATGTTCTCTAGTTAAAGGGGACTAAGGATTGTCTGATAATCTGCTCTCACACCATGCATCACACTATTTCTCTCCAAAGACTCTACTTACCATTGTAGGACTCATTGATTAGAAACAGCAGTTGTTCTTACAAATGAGCTAGGAGGAAAAAATTCTTCATGATTGATACAAGCATCACTTTATTTAACTGTATAGATTAAAATGTGGGAATTGTCATGGGCATGAAGTCTTCAATACCAATCTGCCAGCATCTACCAATCAAAATTTATATCTGGTCCTAAGAGTCCCCCAGTCTCACATAATTGACCTCTCAGAGCTGCTGCACTCTCTACTGATTAGCACCACAGAATGCCTTCCTAAGACACAAGCTGTGTTTCTAAGTGCTTGTCAATTAAACATTCTAAAATTTCAAGGAACAAAGAAAAACTAATTTAAACATAAAATCTTTTTTTTTTTTTTTTTGAGACAGAGCCTCAAGCTGTCACCCTGGATAGAGTGCTGTGGCATCACAGCTCACAGCAACCTCCAATTCCTGGGCTCAAGTGAGTCTCCTGCCTCCACCTCCCAAGTAGCTGGGACTACAG
>CAUYON010039629.1:0-23641 GCA_963573935.1 Arctocebus calabarensis | reverse complement strand
GCACAGTGTGCCCACCCCTCTGCCACACAGAACCCCAAAGCACTATAGGCCCAGCAGGAGACCCCATGGTCCATGACAATGAAAAGCAACTCTATGAGGATGGAGCCCTCATGGTTGTGGCTCTACAACCCAGGTGCTTGTCACACAGGATCACTCATTAAATGGCTGATGGCAAAAAAAAAAAAATAAATGTGACTGTCTTGATTTTGGCTTTTGAACAGTGATTTTAACTGATACCAATGCAGTACTATACCGTGGCAGCCTTCTATCAGCAACAAAATAATGAAACCAGCAACAGAACTGAAACCACTGCTTTCCAATTTTCTTCAGCAGTGCTACTGGCCTTAAATTCATTGCTTAAGAGGAACAGGCCATATGAATATTTTCATGTAGGTTGAATAGCAGAGTGATGAGTGATTAGATCCAGGGACATCTCATACTGGCTAGAAGTCCAGTAAATTTCAACCACATTTCCCAAAGCGCTCCTCCTCGGTCACACCTGAAACGGAGCTTTGATGGTTTCAATCACTGTGCACTTGGCAAAATAGTAACCACACCTGTTACTTCAACGCACAGTAATTAATACAAGGAATTAAGCAAATGTTAGAGAACTAAAAAACATTTAAAAGACCAGGAGGGGACATGGAAGCAGTTAGCACATTGTTAACCCACAGGATGTTAACAGGAGGTATCTCCTTGTTGTAAGATTATTACTAATTTTTCTATAAGACATTTATATATATATATATTATTTTTAAATGTAATGCTTAATTAAGCAAACATAAACCTCATCCTACTTCCATTGAAACAAATACCACCATTCATGTTACTAAAAGTAATGCTTCTTCACATCAATCAATACATTCGACTCCAAGAGTAGAAACAGAATTTTCTAGAAAGTGGTTGTAAAATGATATAGGCACATGAGAAGTTATAGGTTCAAGAAGAGACTGCCAATGACTGTAACACTGTCACCAATTTAATATACTTTTTTAAAGGGCCCAAGAAAAGTAGCTGTTCCCTGGGACAAATAAATTATTAAGATGAGTATTTGAATTTTCACATCTTAGCTGCAATACCTCATATCAAACAATATTTTTGTGTGCTCCCACTCCACCCCACTGTGGCATTTTTTTTGAGAAAATGTTTTATCTTTTTCTTGTTTTTTGAGACAGAGTCTCATTATGTCGCCCTCGGTAGAGTGCTGTGGCGTCACAGCTCACAGCAACCTCAAACTCTTGGGCTTAAGTGATTCTCTTGCCTCAGCCTCCCAAGTAGCTGGGACTAGAGGCGCTCACCACAACGCCCAGCTATTTTTTGGTTATAGTTGTCATTGTTTGGCAGGCCCAGACTGGGTTCGAACCCGACAGCTCTGGTGTATGTGGCAGCACCCTAGCTGCTGAGCTATAGGCGCTGAGCCAGAGAAAATGTTTTTTCTATCCACATGGCCGCTAACCAGAGCAGCAGTTATGAAATGTGGTCATGTTACCTAAAGAGAGTTGATGGGTAGAGGGGTGGGCACCTCACCCAAGCTGACCCTTCCCTGGAACTAAAATTTGGAGATCAGGTTCTCTTTGAGAGATCAGTAACATATAAAACTTGGGAGCAGTGGGTGGCTACGTGCCACTGTGTGACCTGAGGAATAAATAGAGAATAGAGTCAATATACTCTGAGGGGCAGAGCTGTGACCTTTGAGTCTGGATCTGAGGTCTGCTGGATTCCTTCACTAGGTTCTAGGAGACAGTTCAGTTTTCCTCCAGCAACCCCCTTTGTGCTTGGGTAGTTCTAACAGAGATTTTATACTTTGTGATAAAAGTCCTAATACTAACCTATTGCTCCTTATTATTGAAGCATTATTATTTACTATTGGAACTGAGCAACAGAAAATGTTCCTGTTCTTTGGAGAACAGTGATAAATTACTATTTAGCAACCTGCCCACTCCTCTGCCAATCTTTTAAGAAAAAAGATAGAAAAATATTAAATTTAACATTTCTCAAGTTGAACATACTCTTTCTGAGATATATATTAGGAGAAATCGTTAACTATTTTATATGAATCTGAGATTTTTCTGGCCCTAAAAATCACCTAACATTTTTTTGGGTTCAGTGACAACAATACATAAATTCTCTAACATTAAAACTTTGTGATGCAGCAACTCATACATCAGTCTCAAAGATAAAAATCAGGACCAGGTGTAGTGGCTCGCACCTGTCATCCTAGCACTCTGAGAGGCTGAGGTGGGTGGATTGCTTCAGCTTAGTAGTTTGAGACCTGCCTGAGCAAAAGCAACACCCCATCTCGACTAAAAATAGAAAAAACAGCTGGGTGTTATAGTGGGCGCCTATAGTCCTAGCTACTTGGGAGGCTGAGGCAGGAGGATTGCTTGAACTTAGGAGTTTGAGATTACTGTGAGCTAGGCAGATTTCAAGGCACTCTAGCCTGGACAACAGAATGAGATAAAAAAAAAACAAAAAACAAGAAACAGAAGTGAAAGTCTTCTAAAATGGTCACAATGGGACAGTATGCAGACAGTGAAGTATATATCCTGTACTCACAGAAAGCCTTTACCCAAGAGACTAACACTGTAAGCAGTTCTAACAAGCTGGGTGATTTACTTTGTGAATCCACATCAGATACAATGTTATAAGCCTACAAAAAGACAGCATAATTGTTTGATACAGCAAAAAGTGACAGTAGGTAACCTTGGGTCAAGGGGAGTATATTACTTTTCTATTTGCTGTGGTAACACATTACTGTAATTTAGTACCTTACAATAACACACATTTATCATCTTAAAGCTCTGTAGGTTTGCAAGTCAGACACAGTCTTACTGGGCTAAAACCAAGGTGTCCACAGGACCTCATTCCTTTCTGGAGGTTTCTTTTCCTTTTCCGGTTTCCGTATGTCCAGTGACATTTTCCAGCTCCAGCAGGCTGCCCACATTCCTTGGCTTACGGCTTCCTTCCTCCATCTTTAAACCCAGCAGGAACAGGTCAAGTTTTTCTCAGACCTCATCACTCTGACATCCTGGTCTGCCTTTCTTCTACTTTGAAGGACACTGTGATTAAATGAGCCTACCCAGAAAATCCAGGATAATTGATTTTAAGGTCAACTGAGAAGCAACCTCAATTCTATCTGCTGCCTTAATCCTGTGCCATTTAAGAACATAGTCACAGGTTCTGGAAATTTAGTACATGGAAACTGCACGTTTGGACAGGCCCTACTCTGCCTAACACAGGAAAACTACATATAGGAGCTGGAATAGTCATTCAGGCCACTTTGTGTGGTAACAAATGAGTCACTCTACTGGAATAGTCCCAGTAGGGACGATTAGGGCTGGGGAGTGGACATCATACACCATAGCCCAAGAGTAACCAATGGTCTGAATTAAAAAAGGGGGGGCTTAAAACCTCTTTTTTAATAGAATACAGACCAGAGGAGAGTATTCAGCTTGCCCACGCCTCTCCCCCCCCCGCATTCCCCCGTGAGAGACTCTCTTACAACTTGAATTTTACCTTGGAAGTGAGAACAATGTAGGCTACAAATGTGTTTCCTCATATGAATTTGAAATAAAAAAAATATTTAAGAAGTAAAAAAATGTATTTTAAAAAGTTATTATAAAAATATGGTCCCTTACTACAGGAAATTTTATTTGCCTGGAAAATTTTATCAGGAGCTTAACTACCTGGTAATGCTAGAATTTAACTTAACTGAATGGTTACCATTATTTATTTAACATTTACTAACTACTTTAGTTAAAAATTAGTTGAATGAAAATCTTTTAAATAAAGACAACTTTTTCTGTAGATAAACATTTAGAAATATTTTAGCATTTATTATAAATGTTCACATATATTTACCTATGTAAAGTGGCCCAAGAACAGTTCTTTCCCTTCTTTAGAAAGAGCTCCAAAGACAATGGTTAGTAAATTACACTTAGACTTTATTATGTGTGTGCATGCTATTAAAAATGTAAGTCCATAGAATTTAAAAACTATATTGTACATAAAAATCAAACTTCAAATTTGGCAAGAAAATAATTCGAAATTTAACACAGTACTTCTTTAAAATGTTTAAAAACCAGTTTTGGAAGCTGACTGGAGAAAAAGAAAACTGGCATGTTAGGAATAAGAACTCTACAATACTATGGAAAAACAAGGTATTATTTCCCAAATAAGTCTTCCCATATTCTAACCTCACCGACACAGACAATAGTCTATAACATGTTCCAGTACTTGGGTACTACAAGTACCAAGAAGCTACGGACACTAGTAACAACCTGCTGGTTGTTGACCTTGAAAACCAACGGCTGCCATGAAATGATGTGAACAAACCAAGAGACTGTTCCTTACAAAACAAAACACACAGGAAGAAAATCAAGCACAAAGAAAAAATAATGTAACCTTATTTTGAGAACACTATTTCATCACAAAGGACATTTTTTGTACATTAACCCTCACAGATTCTTTATGGATCCAGGAATGCAACAGATGACGAAGCTGATGACTAACATAACTTGCAGACTTTGAAATGATAAAACAAAATCCCGAATTTGACCACGTGACGGAGGACTGTGGTATACTACACCAATAATCTCTCCATAAGTAGTGTCTATAAAGCATCTGTGGAGCTCTTCATCCTCGTCTCCCCCTCTCAGACCCTCTGTGTTCATGATTCATTTTCGTCCATTTCTGTAGGAGAAGAGCTTTGGGTAGAACAGGATGAGTAACTGCCATACTCGGGTATGGGCCTGTGTGGGGGCCAGTTGTTTTCTTGTAAGAGTGATACTGGAGAAAAAATAAACTGAGTCTCAAAAACTTCCAATGACTCTCCTTCTTCCTTCTCCATCAGGAACTGATACTCTCCGAATCTGACCAGGCACTTATATGGCAGGTCCATTTTATTTAGGTAGCCCAGCTTTGAACTGTCAACCATTAGGTTGATCTTCTTACTCATATTTTTGATTTCAAAAGAGAGAACTGGGCTGTCAAACTTTTTAAACAGCTGCAGAGAAAACTGAACTCGAGAAACCTGTTTGTCCTGAAAAGTATAATGACAGACGTTAGAATTTCGGCCAAACTTCACCACTTCACTGGAAGAGAGTTTCTCTCGGTTATAAAACCTTATTGATTGAAATATTCCACTTTCCAACTGGCCAGGATGGTAAACAGTCATCCGGAGACAAGTTAATGTCTCTTCTGTGTCAGCATCTTCAAAACTGGTCATGATGTGCACAAAACCCACCTGCAATAAATTAAACCACAAAGTTAAGTCCTGCCTATACTGGAGGCATTGAGAACTTTGATCCTAATATTCTGCTGAGCATCTTCTGATAGGTGATATATTTAGACTTTAAGAAATTGCATAGACTACTTTAACTGGTAGGTATCTAAAACCTTATACCAAGAATCCTGTGAGACTTGTGTATTACCTTTTCCCATCTCTTTATTTTTCATTTCTAGTTTGACTATAAGACCATAATATAATCTGGCAAATGACAAGGAATGATTATTAACAATAAAATGATTTGGAGAAAGCAAAGAAACCTCAGTTCCTTTCTCATTTAAATAGAGTACATAGGCCCTGAGAAACTATGACAGCTGTATTTTTAAAAGAAAACCAGGAGATGAAATTCCCCATGATCTGAATAACTTCAGAAGATACATAGTTAAAGAAACCTATACTTTAGTAACTGTATTGCAATTAGATGTAATACAAATTGTGAAAGCTGGTTAAATACATTTAATAATTATCAATAAATAATTGCAATATTTACCCCTTATGTCTTCACTTAGATTTCTAGTAGAATGATTAAAAATAGTTAATGCTATTTTATTATTTTTTTCTATAATTTTATTGGTTATTTTATTCTATAATTTTAAAATTTAGACACTACATACTTAAAAATATATATATATAAGGTAGTTCTAAGTATCATAGCCTACACTGGTACTGGAATTATTTATTTTAGTCAGTGGTTCTTAATGACTGGATGGACAAACTGTCCTTAACCACAAAAAAGCACAGCTTGACTGCCTTTAACCACATCACTCTACATCTGATGGCCCTGAGGTGCCCTCCACCTACGCTTCACTACATCGATTTGTTAATTAGTGCAGTATTTAAAGGCATATAACAGGATAGGAGAATTAGATACTAAAATTTTTGTGAGTTTATTCTTAAGTGGAACTGCTATTGTAAAATGACTTTATCTTTTAAAAATGACATGCACATGATTTTAAAATTCAATCAGTAACAAAAAATTGAAAAACCTGTATCCTACCCCCACCCCCAACCTTAACCTTGTCTTCCTTTCCTGGAGTCAACCACTGTAAAAACTGCTTTTATCTTCACAGAGATCTTCTTTATAGAACAAGCATAACTGAGTGTGTGCGGGCGCACGTGCGGACACACACACACAGGCAGGTTTTTCTACAAAGAAAAAATTCCTCACACAAATAGAAACATAGTATCTTTAGCTCTGGTCCTTGGATTTTTTTCAATTAAAAATACTTACCATAGGTTTCTTTTCCGTGTCTACATATATAACTGTACCTCAATCTTTAACAGCTACATAGAATTCTTTTACTCTAGTGTGGAGATAAATTATTCCAATAGAGAGATGCTAAGAGCAGCCTGCATTCCTTGGACAACCCCCATATGCTTGTGCTACTGAACTCTGATCTGCTTACACTAATTTGAGATTTTGGAGTCAGTAGTCTTAAGTGAGGTTAATCTGTAGTCTTAGTGGTTTTTGTCTGCCATCAATAGTAGATGTTGCCATCAAAATTATGCTGGTTTGGGGGAAGAAAACCAACAAACCAGAATGTTTCCTGGAATTTTCTTTCTATGCTTGCTGCCATTTACTTTTAAAATTCAATATTTCTGTTTTGGAAAGTTATGCTGCTAAAAATTAGATTCTCAGTTTATTCAATTATTACACAAATGACACAGTTAAGTAACATTTCTTATTGATTTAGAAATGTGTCTTTAATTTTACATTCAAATCCATAATATTTTTTGAACGTTATTAGAGCATATTGCACTATACAAGTAAATATCTAGCTATAAGCAGAACAAAAGTGAGAGGAACCCTCAAAATCCTTGGCCAGGAATGGTAAAACTTACCATGAAACAAAAGCCAGCAAGAATGAACACACAATAGATAGAAGTAGCTAATCCAGCCCATGCTATGATTTGAAGACACTTCAATTGTGATAAGTAGTCTCATTATTTAAAAAGCAGACCACAGAAAAAAGAATGATTATAATAAGTCTTGGGATTATGCAATTAACAGGTGACAAGAATTTGCTGTTAATAAGTCCCTTAAGCCTGGTGCAGTGAGTCACGCCTGTAATCCTAATACTCTGGAAAGCTGAAGTGGGTAGACTGCCTGAGCAGGATCAGCCTGAGCAAAGTGCGACCCCCATCTCTAAAAAATAGCTGGGCGTTGTGGCGGGCATGGATAGTCCCAGCTACCCGGCAGGCTGGGACAAGAGAATCACTTGAGCCCAAGAGTTTAAGGTTGCTGTGAACTATGATACCATGCCACCTCCCCCCCTCTGCCACCACACACACACACATACATGTACACACTTGAGCTCTAAGGTCCTGAAAAGCCAGTGTACAGTCCTATTACCTTCAACTTGCAGAAGGGTGTTTAGCCTTCAAATGTCATGAACAAAAAACACATAGAGATATGTTTTCCTAAAAGAAGCCAGGTGTCCGAGCAGTTTAACAGAAAGTTTGATGCCCCTGGGTGGTCATGCATGCCACCAAGGTTTCTCACGCTTTAAGGCTTGTTTAAAAACAAGACTGATGGTAGTGTTTTGTTCCGGATGCTGTATTAAGGAAGGGATGCCTCTAAATCACTCGCCTGCCCCCCCTTTCCTCCTCTCCTCCATTCTGCCCATTGATATTCTCAAGAGAGAATGTCTTTAGACGGTTGCAAGTAGAAGTTTCTGTTTTTATCAAAAACTTTTCTCCTTAACAAACACCAAACACTGAGCTTTCGGGAGGGGAAGCGAAACTTGGCAGCCGACACAAAGCTAACCTCTTGCCTGACCCCTTCAACAGCATCGCCCTGCAGTGTGCCTCTGAAGACATTTTGTGAACTGCATTCTGTAGGGCTGTTCCGCAGAGTCCAACCTTACCGAAGTCACCGGTCTTGCAAAAAAAAAATGAGTGAAGTGGTGAAAACCAAACGTAGCAGGAGCTCGTTGTTTTCAGAGGCAGGTACCTTTTTCTCTCCCCCTCCGCCCGCCTGGCCCGACCCAATCAAATGTGACAGTCGCATCTCCCACTGGCTGCGGACGTCATCGGTGAAGCTCCAGAGGGTTTGGGAAATTCCTCCTTTGAATCCGAAAGCTTGAAGCTGGACTGGGGAGTCCCAGAAAACAACGGATTACTGTATTTCCTCTAATGAACCAGACTGAATCAAGAAGGCAGGTCTAGACCAACCCTCCCTGCCGGGGAGCTCGGCGCTCCGGGGAGAGAGCCCCGGGCCAGCGGGGACGCGGGCAGCGCGGGTGGCGAGCGGGTCACGCGCAACTGCCGCGAGCCACGCTGCATAAACGGCATTCTCTTCTGTTTCGGGATCAGAAAAACTTAGCCAAAAACATCAAAGTTCAAAGACACACCCCATCTCCAATATTTCCGTTCAGAGTCCCCCTCATTTAAAAGTATTCCTATAACTTTTTTACTTTATACTTTTCATATATATTTTATAAAGTTGTCTGTAATCTTCTCCTTTGTCTACTGTGAGCGTCTGCCTGTCTGGAGAGACGGGCGAAGACTCTGCACATCACCCCGAACAGCTCCCCGACCGCGCGGCTCAGCCCGCGCCCGCCGCCCCGCACTCACCGCGGCTCGGAGTCCGCGAACGTCCCAGAGCAGCCGCGCGTTCCGGGCTCAGAACCAGGTTAAGGGAGTCCCCCCGGGGACCGCCAGGCGGAGGCTCGGGCTCCGGCGGCGGCTGCTGCTGCTACAGAGCGGGGTGCAGGGAGACAGCGCCAGGGAGGGGCCAGCGGGGCCAGGGACCGCGGGGCGCGCTCCTCCCGCGCGGATGAGTCCCTCCCACGGCCGGCCGGGCAGAGCAGGCGCCCGGGTTCCCAGACTCGGCCGGCCCCTCGCCCGCCCCTTCCTTCCCCGCCCCGCGCCGGGACGCCCAGCCCCCTGGCCGAGCCTCTCCGAGCTCTCCGTGCGACCCGGGTTGCTGAGCCGGGCACTGACCTGACCGAAAGCACACCTTCCCAAACTAGTGGCCTCTCCGGAAAGCACGTGACTGGAGAGCTAGATTTTGAAAAGGCGACTTTTCCCTGGAGCCGGGACCGCAGAGGAGTTGAACTACTTATACCAAAGCCAAGTGCGTGCTATGCACGGTCGTGTGTAATCCTCACAGTCCGAGGAGGAGGAGCCCGGAGGGTGGTTATGCGGCAGGACCAGCAGGAGCAGACGCAGGATTTGCACCTGCTTGAGGAGGCCTCCGCTCCCCCAGCGTCCAGGCGCTGCCTCTCCTGCCCCAGCCACCAGAGGGGACTTCTCACCCAGTAGCCGGGGGCTGGGGTTCCACAGGTAAAGGCTGGTACATAGTGAGATGAGTAATCTCCTGCTTCAGAGAGAGGGTTAGGATGAAATAAATATGGATAGAGCCTAAAGATATAGGCATCAGAAGATGGAAGTGCACACCTTATAAGGTTTGAGAATAGAGGACGGCAGGCAAAACTCGGCCTAACATCAGAGAAGCCTCTTCTCCGTTTGGGAAACCACATTCTGGTAGATGAAGGTGAATGGAAGACACTCGGATGTTTGTAGTCTGTCCTTGAGTTACGAGGGTTTCGTATCTGCGGGTCAGTTTGACTGGCAATAAAATGACATTGATACTTCACCTGATGAAGTGGGAGAGGTTAAGTTTTGGACTCCGAGAGTTAGGTATAATTGAGAACAGCAAGCATGAGGAAGTCTGCATCTAAAAGTGAGTAGATTCCTGGAAGAGCTGCAATTTTGTCCATTAATCATCAACGTTTATTATTTGTTTTGGGGAAGAAAGACAGCCAGATTATTATCTTTAGGTTGAAGAACGTTAGAGCAGGTGCAAGATAAGATAGTGCAATTTGACCATGACAGTAAACGGGGGCAATAAAATGATGTTATCAGAGCTGGAGTTTCCAATATCTAACCTTATAATTACATCAGAAAAGATGTGAAAATGCTTTATAAACTATAAAGCAAAGGACTATATATGTAGGTGTTATTAATAATACTAATAGAGAAAATGCAACACTCGCTAAAATTCAAAGTGCTGGAAATTGTTCTTTCTTGATTTCCTAAATGATCCCAAATGAGAGTTAAAGCATTTAATTCTGTATTAAAATCTAATCTCAGTAACAATTGCCTGACTCTAACAACTGGTTAATGGACCTCAAAACTGAAAATGGCTACTGGGAAATGAGAAACCACCAAGAATGTTCACTTGAGAAGTTTCTGTTCCTGAAAGCTTTGAAGGGGTCACTTGGCTGTGGCTAGAATTGTCTGTCTAGCTTCTTATTTCCTTTCAGCTAACTGAGGCGTGGACATTTGTAGCAATCTTGGCTCCCAAGACGTCTTGGAAACTGACAAAAAGCCCAGAAAACTTGTAAAACTTGGAGAGGGCCAGAGCCAAAAAGAAATGTGCTTGTTTCTTTCTGCATTTTCAATTTATTGAGCTTTCTGAACATCACCAGGAGACCTTTATAAAAGAAGCAATTTTAAAACACTCATATCTAAATTAGGCCAAGTAATTTGTATTATGTGCTTTATTACTGTTTCTGTTTTTATAAAACTATTAAAAAGTTATTTTTAAGTGAAGAAATTATTGTACAGTTTTTTATTTATTATACATTTTTGAGACAGTTGTGCATTGCAAATAATTACTTATTCAAAATTGATTTAAAAGACCATCACAAAATTACATATGTATTTAAAAAAGAAAAACAGGGTCTCACTCTGTCACTAAAATGTAGTTGAGTCATCAAAATTTGTGGCAACTTCAAACTGGTAGGCTGAAGAGATCCTCCCACTTCAACCTCCCAAGGAACTGGGACTACAGGCAAGCACCATCATCTCCAACAATTTTTTTTTAATATTTTGTAGAGACTGGATCTCACTGTGTTGCTTAGGCTAGTCTCAAATTCCTAGCCTCATGTGATCCTCCACCCTAAGCCTCCCCAAGTGTGAGAATTACAGGTGTGAACCCCTGCACCTGTCCTAAAATGATATATTTTGATGAAAATTGAACAATCAAATTTATTTAAAATGCATTTCTCAGCAAGATTTATAGTTTTTAAAAATTAGTTCATGGATGAATGTTACTTGTAGCTACAATAAAATAGCATTCTACAAAAACACTTATGTGGAGAGAAACTATTTATATATATGGAGATACTATAGAAAGAATTTTGTTATAGCAATGCCATTTGGTTATTTGAGCTTTTTCTATGGTCCTATGTTAAGAATTACACAGTAATCTATCATAAAAAGTGGATCACATAATCTACCAGCTAGCTGACTACTTGATTATTTCCTGCTATTTTGTTAGAAACTATATAAATTGTCAAAAGGTTACAGTCATTCATTCTCTCAGTTTCTGGGAAGTATAATAAAGGCTTTACTGAAATATATAAAAGTTTTTTTTGTTTGTTTCTTTTTTTTTTCTTGAGACACAGTCTCACTTTGTCACGCTCAGTAGAGCACTATGGCATCATAGCTCACAGCAACCTCCAGCTCTTGGACTAAAGCAATTCTCTTGCCTCAGCCTCCCAAGTAGCTGGGACTATAGGCATCCGCCACAACTCCTGGCAATTTTTTTTTTTTTTTTTTTTAGAGACGGAGTCTCACTCTTGCTCAAACTGTTCTCAAACCTGTGAGCTTAGGGCAGTTCACCCACCTCGGCCTCCCAGAGTGCTAGGATTACAGGGAGTCGGGGGGGGGGGGGCGGGCGGCACTGCACCTGGACAATAGAAAAGGATTTTGAATGAAACCTGTTACTCCTTCACTTTAGTGGAAATCTTTCAACCCAGCAGTCTCTGAAATAATTTTAAAAAATTAAAATATTGTGGCAGTGCTTGTAGGTCAGTCAGCAGGGCACTGGCCACATACACTTAGGGTGGCGGGTTCAAATCCAGACCAAGCCTACTAACCAGTGAAAATAGCAACCAAAAAATAGCCAGGCATTGTGAAGGGCATCTGTAGTCCCAGCTACTTGGGAGGCTGAGGCAAGAGGATCTCTTAAGCCCAAGAGTTTGAAGTTGCTGTGAGCTGTGATGCTACAGCACTCTAGTGAGGGCAACATAGACTCTGTCTCAAAAAAAAAAAAATTAAAATATTCTTAGTGTCAATAAATTTTCTAATAAAATATATTTTGATGAATATTTTTTAAATTTTTCATGTGCTTTTGATTTTTTTTTGGCAAAATTTGGAGCTGTAGATTGCAGTTGCTCAAGTGAAGAGCAATATCCACCACATAACCCAATGTCAAACCAGTCAGCCTAACTAGACTTTCTATCAGAAAAGTCCTACCTTTGTTTTTCAATTCAAATAAACCTGGTAATATAGGTTTCTTTGTAACAGTAAGCTTACACATGCACTCTAATTCTAAGAGCACAGGATAAAGCTTTAACGTGAGTTTGTTTTTGGATAATAAAGCAAAACATCACATTCTTTGTTTCTTACTGACATTCTCTTTCTTTAATTCTGAGGGGACTCTGTATTCTTAGCTCAGATAAGAAATCTGTCTTGCACTTGCCCTAAGAGGAGGAAATTTTCTGTAGTAATACAATTCCCAGGATGCCTTTCACCAAAGCAGTTCCTCTGGAGGTGTGTCTTGGGCAAAACTGTTGAAAGTCCCGGAGTTGAATTACACAACCGTATTCTGAGACACTTACAGGATTTTCCTTTCAAATTCCTACTTCCTTAAACTGAAGCTGTTTATGAGAAACAGTATATTTCAGAGAGGTTGTATTATAATTAACTTTTTTCAGAGTTCGATTTGCTGATCTTAAAGTGTTTTCCTTTCTTCAAGATAAAAGTGAGTACCAGTCTTTATATGACACAATGTAGCAGATGGCATAAAACGTATGAGGAAGTATTTCTTTAAATTGTAGATTACCTTACAATATTGACTGTTTCTACCTTCTGATCTTGTCTATATTTAAATAACTTTAGAGCTCTAAGAAGAAACTCCCCAGAAAAGGGAAGGAGGAGGGGGGAGCCCAAGGGGGAGCGAGAGGGACAGGCTGTCTACAATTGTAAGCCTCAATTACAAGAGGAGAAAACGAATAAGTTTTTTAATAAGGTTTTAATAACAAAATATAAGTCACTAAGCTTCTGTTCTTATTTGTCATTGAATCAAGAAGTTCAGTTAAACATTAAAGGGTTGTTGGGATTATTTATTTGAAAAATAATATTCCTAGGACCTTTACCTGGAATACAGAGATAGTGGTAATAGGAAGTGCCACTTTTACGATGGCTTCAATAATTTTGTCAAGAAACAGATAAGGCACTAGAGTTACTCATCACGTATGGGAAGAACTGACAGAAAAGAACGTTGTTTAGAGAGGAAGCATTGAGAAAAATTCAATTCCTTTATGTGTCTGTTTAGAAGAATCCTTTCATTAAGAAAGTTTAGTGTTTGAAATTAGTAGATTTCCTTGTAGACTGAAATTTATAGATTACCTGGGAAAGCCACAGATTAAAACCTTTAAGGTTGTCTGAGGTTGAGGGTGGATGAAGGTACAAACAGAGACAGGCTCAGAAAAGAAAGGACCTCGATGCCTCAATATAATGGCATCTCTGTTTATATATAATATTTGTTTTTGCCCCTCTCTCTGCCCTTTTTTTTCTTTTTACTTAGGTCTGCTAAGACGCTCTTAAGAAACAATATCACTTTTGGTTGGCTACTACTTCATCACTACAAACATTTAAAATTCTTTGCACGTATTCATGTTGCTAGGTAGGAGACAGCATGAGCTTTAGTGCTGTCTCCACACTCCTTTCCTCCCTGGCCTCAAACAGGATTGAACTATCCAGAGCATCAGTAATTGTATCACAGACTCTGTGTGCCGCCAAGACCAGGAGGTGTGCTAGTTAGTCATGTACATGTCTGCGAGGCGTGTGTGGTTTGGGATGCTTTGGGGTATGATTTACCACTTGGAAATCTCTCTAAACCTGAACAAATATCAGGACCAAGATTTTATCTCCACTGACCAAAGCTCTCTTCCCAGCTCCTCCCCACCCCCATCAACCTCTAACTTCAAGAAAAACGCAATACTTAAAATCATTCTAGAATTAACTTTTTCCCTCCATCGAAAATCTTTTGAGTCTGAAATGAATCCTTCAACTTGTTCCCCCAAGAAGACAACAAAATGTTATAGAATCCCTAACTGCATGAGTAGGGAGCCAATAATTACTTTAAACTTTTTTTAAAGATCTATTTTCAACTTTAAAAAAATCATATGTAAATCATGATGGATATTATACATCTCATGTAAAATAATACTGTGTGATAAGCTTGGTTGTTATGTTAAGCTGTAACAAGCCCTCCCAGCAAATGCTATGTGATCTAGGTTTGGAGTTAGGACCTGGAATTGTCCTTAAGAGTAACTGTGTGGGTCGTAAGATATTTATAAAATTCCATAGTTCATTCAATCCAAAGAATTTTATTGATCCCTTTTCCCTGATTATCAAGGCATGTATTGCTCTTACTGTCTATTGCAGATAATGATGGCTTTTTTGCTAAAATGTATTTGTAAGTAGTTTTCTTCCTTGAAATCTTAAACACCTGTTAGTGGAAGAACTCCCACAGGAATGTGTATTCCAACTATTCGTGTAAATATAGTCCGTACTTTTGTTACCTGTATTATATTTGTTACTTCTCTGTGCTAAGGAATCTTTGTTTCTTGTTATTGACAGTAATATCTATGTTCACAGGATTTTGTGGTTTGCTTTATTTATTAAGTTCTGTGGGATGGGAAAATTTGAAATTAAGAATATTATCTGTTGCTATCCTTCTTCTATGTCTGAAGAAAAGAAATTGTTATAGTATAAATATCAGATACACATGAGTACAATTTTCCCTAAGTATAGCAGACACTACTAATTTTAGGTAGCAAATATCCAAACTTTAACGAGTTATTTGCTAGTTTAATGAATTAAAAAATATAATTTGCTTATAACATATATATGATTTCATGGATATTATTGCTTAGGAAAATGCTAAGTAAAAACAATTGAGCCAATTTACTATTGATTTTAAGGGAGTAATAAATTATATGACATGTAATATGCAGATATGGCAAAAATTCTGAAAGTGACATGTAGATCACCAATATTTCCTATATGTCTTTGAGAAGTATATATTTTCTGAGCCAGTGCAGTATCTTTGAACTTTATTGGTCCTTGGATACAGAACTCAATTGACAATACAATCGCCTGTGGCTCAATGGGTAGGGTGCCAGCCACATACACCAAGGCTGGCAAGTTCGTACCTGGCCCAGGCCAGCTAAAGCAACAATGACAATTGCAACATCAACAACAACAACAAATAGCTGAGCGTTGTGGCAAGTGCCTGTAGTCCCAGCTACCTTGGAGGCTGAGGCAAGAAACTCAGTTAAGCCCAGGAGTTTGAGGTTGCTGTGAGCTGTGACACCATGGTATTCTATCCAGGGTGACAGCTTGAGACTGACTCTGTCTCAAAAAAAAAGAATTTCCTAATTATAGATGTACAAAATAATTGACAAGAAAATAAATGCTTTATCAAACTTTTATCAGACCTGTAGTGCTTCATATTTCCTTATAAATTATTATTTGCAGAGGTAACTGATATTCTTTCAAATAAGAATGATAGAAAGTTTTCTGTCATGGGATTAGAGTTAAAAAGAAAAAGAAAAGAGTGAAAAAGGACCAGGGGTCCCAGAGTGAGTGCTACAGCTCTATTCTGCTTGTTTCACTGAGACACAGAACTGGTATCTCTGAACTGGAAGCTGGGAACATTAAATATCATCATGGCCAAGGGACAATAAATACACCATGGTATGTGCCAATGGCCATTCACAGTAATTTTACTTCTGAGACTCCATCCTAGGGAGGAAATAATTCTAAATATCGGGGGGCAGTACACAAAGATATTCATTATAACATTACAGCAGAACCTCTATAATTTGGTCACCCAAGGGACTGTAATGAACTGGTCAACATATAGAGGTGGTCAACATAAGGAATTTGCATTGAGTACATGTGGTGCGTGTCCAGTCTGTAAAAATCAGGTCAATGTAAGAAGGTGGTCAACATAGGGAGGTGCTCAACTATAGAGTTTCTACTATATTTACAGTGCTGCTGGAAGACCAGCCCCAATGAATACCCAAACACCAGGTTTAAAAGAGGAAGGGCTTTATTTCAGCCAGGAGCAAAGGCACAGAAGAATTCAAAATGGCTGTGCTCCCCAACTGGCTCAGTCTTCTCCTTTTTATCCCCAGTCAAAAATTTCTGGCCCATGGGTGTCTTTCTCATTGGTCAGTTTGAATTAAGCTGGAGAAGCTGGCTCTAGCTTTTATAGAATCTTGGGCTTTTTTGAAAAATTAAATCATAACTATGTACATTAATGCATTTCTGGGATACTATGTGCTGATTTGATATACAATGTAAATGCTTACATCAAACTGGTTACCATGACCATCACCTCACTTACTTATTTGTTATGAGAAGACATTTATACTCTACTCTTAATAGTTTTGAAATGTACCACTGCATCGTGCACATTAGGTGAAGTCCCACCAAATACCATCCCTCCTCCCAGCCTCCCCTCTCTGCTCCCCTCTCACTACTCTTCCCTCCTTCTTTTTGGACTATATTTGTGTTTTATCATTTGTATTAATGTGTAGTTGATTACATATTGGTTTCAAAATAGTGTTGAGTGCATTGGACACTTTTTCTTCCATTCTTTACTAAGAATTCTTCACTTTTCTTCCATTCTTAATAAAGAATAATTCTTCACTTTTCTTCCATTCTTAATAAATTCTTAATAAAGAATGGAAGAAAAAGTGAAATATTAGTCATCCACGTGCCACTTTCAGAATTTTTGCCACATCTGCATATTACCTGTAATATAATTTATTACTCCCTTAAAATCAATAGTAAATGGGCTCAATTGTTCTTTACTTCCATCTTTTACTGTGTTAACAATGTAATACTCTTCCATTCTTTACTTTTCCGGCTCCATCCAGGTAAACATAAAAAAGGTCTCCATCTTTTTATGGCTGCATAGTATTCCATGGTGTACATATACCACAATTTGTTAATTCATTCATGGGTCGATGGGCACTTGGGCTGCTTCCATGACTTGGCAATTATGAATTGGACTTTAATAAACATTTTGACGCAAATGTCTTTGTTGTAAAATGATTTTATATATCTAGTAGAGGAATTGCAGGATTGAATAGTAGATCTACTTATAGTTCCTTGAGTATTCTCCAAACTTCTTTCCAAAAGGACATATTAACTTGCATTGCCATCAGCAGTGTGGAATTGTTCCCTTCTCTCAACATCCATACTAACATCTGTAGTTTTGGGATTTTGTAACGTGGGCTAATCTAACTGGAGTTAGCTAATATCTCAAAGTGGTTTTCATTTACATTTCTGTAATAATTAAAGATGATGACCATTTTTTTTTTTTTTACCGAAACGTTAGTTTCCAGGTCCCAAGAAGTTAAGTTTCTACAAATTCCTAAGAATTGGGTCACCACGGGGAGGACCTAGCACCTGTATCCTTGAGGTCTCCTTAGAACACCTCTATTCTCGTAGATCTTACTTTTTCCAGGTATCTTCTCTCAACAGTAATAATCAATCACAAGATTCTGACAAAGGGGAAAGGTTAAGCAAATTAATACTGTCATGCCCAGGAGTCTCTCAAAGACCATATCGCTAGACAAGTCAAATTTAAAGAGGAGTCCTTTCATTGAAGAGCCAGCTGGTGACTGCCTCAGCTTAGAACAGCCCCGAGTGCTTAAGGGGTCAGGGTTTTAAGGCGTGGTAGGCATCCTGGTTGGCACACAGGCTGCCCAGGTGCATTTGGGTAGGTTAGCAAGCATTGTACAGAAGCAGAATTTTGCGTTATTTAGTCATATATCTTTATTACAGTACTATTCCCACCTGGTATTTCTTAAAGGTCTGTCCAGGGACAGTTGGTACTTCCCAGCCTGTTTCTCAGGGTAGTTAGTCAAGCAAGAAGTCAGTGAGTCGTTTTTCATCTATCTTGGAAGTGAGCCAGACTTACTCCATTTTGTGGAGAGCTTGTGCCTAGAAATTTTCCAGGAGTTAACTGATATTTTTCCACTTTAGTCCAGGCCTAACAATACTGTACTCATAAAACATGATGGGATGAAGAATAGTACCAGCACAGAACACGCTATGTGAAAACAGATTCAAGGTCAATTAACTATTATGCTCACAACTATTTAATACCCACATAAAGTGGCACAGGCAAAAATTCACAAATATTCTGAATGTGGCTGTTGTCTTAAAGTGGTAGGTTATTTATTTCCCTTCTTTCTCTCTACCTCTTTCTATATAATATTCTTATTATATAAGGTGCCAAAAAAGTATACACATTTTCAGAAAGGAAAAAAATTGTCTTAAGAAAGGAAAAAACTGTGTTAAAAATGTAATATTTAAGTTGCTTCTGCAGTGACAGGGGGTACTCAAATGTGATTTGTATTCATCTTTTGTTGCTCAAATATATATTGAGTATTACAGTTAATACAGTTTTTTCCTTCCTAAAATGTCTATATACTTTTTTGGCACCTCCTATTTGATTTTTATATTATTATATATTACTTTTTGCCAAAACTTTTTGCCAAATGCATTAAATAAGCCCATGTTGCAATGTGGCATATAAAACTTTGCAGTTGTGAAAAATGAATCTTTACCTTCTTTTTATTTGGCATAAAATCATTAGCTATATCAAAGAAGAGGGAACTGAGCCCCAGTGCTAAGAACAAACAGGTGCAACAGAGTCTTAGAACATAGAGATACTAATAGAAACTGTGGGGAAATTAGAAGTTGAGGACCCTGAACCCCCCAAGAGAAAAACAGCGCTGAAGAGTTTAATTGAGCAAAGAAACTGCAGCTTAGCTTGAGTGTTTCAACTGGTTTTTAATAAGAGTGACTTTGCTGACTAATAACAAGTCTGTGTAATTCTTGCAGGAAACTGATTTGAAGAAGGAAACATGAAGTGCAACTTGCCTGCTTGAAGGTTAAGAGGCCCAGGCACCTGGAGTGCAAATTGCCTTGTGCACGTGCCCCAGCCCAAGTCCTGCAGGTAAGGGACCTGGCCTGGGCCCGCAGCTCTTCCTGTAAGGGGTACGCTTCAGGAAGGAAGGGCGCAGAAACCCTGGAGAGAGGTGGGTGTTGCAAAAGTCACTGGGAACAGCAACCAAAACCCATATAAACGGGGGAGGACCTCTGCGGCGGAGAAGAGCGGAAGGCTTCCCTCTCTCCCAGCTCCCAGTGTGGGAACAAGGGGTCTACCAGCCCCTTTGTACCCCTGAAGAGTGAGGCCAACTGAGCAAATGAGGGCACATCCTGTTTCCCTTAAGGTTATGTTCCTTGTTTCTCAAGAACACAGGAGCTCAGTATAGTTAACTGTCAATTAAGGAAGAGGAGAAGTCATACGGCTGCTAGTGCATGACACAGACAGCCACAGGCTGATCTTTGCTCAGCTCCCTTTAGCTCATAGGCCCTCTCACCTAAAATGAGCATCGTCAGAACTCAATAGAAGCTGCATGGTCGAAGTACAGGGCCCCCCTGTATTCTCACCACTTTACTGGGGACCCCTGGACCCACCTTTAAACCTTTTCTCTCTGTTGTGTGGGCTTATTTTCCCCATTCCATTGATTCCTCTTTAGTAGGTACCTCTCCATGCTGGCCAGGGGCTGGTCCCCCACAAGAAACACTGTCAGCTGACTGTTCTTGTGTTTTGCTTCTGTGTCAACTGTAACTTTTACTGCAGTCTCATTATTCTTTTGGTTTGAAATTAGGAAAAAAAAATGGCAGGGCAGGAGGAATGTAAACTTTACCTGACGTGTGCAGATAACCTCTGAACTAGTTTCTTCTTGTTTTTATGAATTTTCATATCCTGGATTCATTAATTTATACCTGCACATAGTGCACTGACGTCCTATCCCGTCATATCTTACCATATCCTCCTGTTGCACCTCTAAGTGTATTGTGTCACTGGCTTGCCCAGCACTACTACCCATGTGGTTATTGGATGCCTTCTCCACCAGTATATGATACGGACCAAAAGGTTTGCAAAATTGCCAGCCACAGTCGTGTTCCCACAATTATCTTCCTTTTCTGTTAAAAAAAAAAAATCAGAACTTCATGTTTCCTTTTAGTCCATGACTTCTTCTTCACAACCTCTTAATCTCTAATTGAAGTTAGAAGACCCCGTTGGTCATCTTTTTTTATGTTGGTAACTGTATTACTTCCCAGAAATTTTCTTCCCTGAATCCTATCCCCGGATAATTATTGTGAGAGATATTAAACTGTACATGAATAGCATCTCTTATGAAATATGAATGAATCAGGTTTGATGTACACATCTAAAATTGCAGGTTTCTAAGTAAGAAACATTTGGAGCCCTTTGAGTCCAGATTCTCTACCACCCCAAACCTCTGCTCTTCCCTGAGCACTTAGGGGGAAGCCCATCGATATCCAGATAAGGTCAAGTACCTCCTCATTCCAGTTCTCCTTGGGGCCTTCTTGGGACACATTCTTTGATTGTATCTCTGCTCAGAAAAGTGACCTCTCTTCACTTTACCCCCAAGGAACTACCCTTACCAGAAAGTTCATCAAGCACTTAGCCACCAACTTGTAGGTGCATTTTCACCCCAGGTGCTGCCATGATCCCTTCCCAGTGTCTTTGTGGTCACTTTGACCTTCTCCCCTGGACCTCTTTGACTCTTAGATCTTCTCTTCTCCTCATTGCTTACTCCCAGAGTCACATTCTGGAGGTTACAATAACTAAGATTTGTTTCAGATCTCAAATTTTATTCTTTAGTATCCAACTCCCTAAAAAAAACAAAACCCTGTTACTCTTCATTTCTACTCTTGTTATCCATGTGTCAAGAGACTCTGCACCCCCTTTTCTCCCATTCAGCTCTCCTGTGATCCAACTCTTAACTGTTCCCACAGACTTCTCAGTCCTTAAACACGCACATGTATGTGCTTCATAAATGGTATTTAATATTTCAGTGCCCACCACCACAACTGCTATTTTTCTACCACTGTTTCTATTAAGACTACATTTTTACCATTTGCCTATTGGTCTTGTGCTCAGTCTATCCAGCACAACCCTAGCTCTCAATTAATCCCACCACTGCCTTCTCTGCTGTCACATCTGGACTCCTAGATGCTGCTGGAAAAAAATCCCACAAATGTGATGCCAAAATACGTTCTTGGTCACACTCTCAGCTGGGTCCTCAGTGCCATCTGAAGATTCTTCTACATATTGATGGTCAGCTTTCCAGGCCCCTCTTCTCAGGGACTCTTCCCAAGTTTATAAATTCTTTTCAGGTCTTGGTCCTCCCACTTCACTTCTTACTCTTAGCAGAAGAGCAGACAACTCCATCAACTTCCTCCCCTTTCCACCTCCCCTCTGCTCTCTACTGAAAACCTCATTGCATCTGGAGCATCTCTGCCTCAGTGCAACAAGTGTCCTGTCTCTCCTAATCAAAGGAAGCAAGTCCACGCGCCTGGAATCTGTCCTCTTTTCCACTTTCAGGAGGACCCTGCTTTCTTGGCTCCCACCTCCCTTCGCTCACCTTCAGACAGTAAGCGTGGCGAGTGTGAGTATCTGTAGAGAAAGCAGCAATGCCCTCCTTGGGGCTGCATCCCACTTGCAGGCTACTCGCCTTCCCACCTGTGCCTCACAGCCAGGCTCCTCCCCAGCGAGTCTCCATTTGACTCGAATTCTCCACCTTTTATTTATTTTCCAGCATCCTGCAATCTGGTGTGTTCCTGCACTTAAAATATTTAATTCATATAGCCTTGCCAGGAGCCTTCTCTCTCTCCTTTCTCCGCAACTCTGACACTGTTTAGACACTTCTCCACATTCTCTCCTTCAGTTTCCAGATCACCCCGTGTTTCCGATTTCCCCCCCACATCTTCCCTGGCTGCTCTTGCTTTGACAGTCTCTGCCCCTGCGCGGTGGGTGCATACACACGGACTCTGCTCTCTGCCCCTTTCTGTCTTGCTGCACTGAAGCCTTGGATGAATCCTGTGGCCGTACTCAGATGCTCATACACAGGGCCCTCAAGTTCCTCTCTCTGAGTCCTAGACTCCCCCAAATGCCTCCTCCACATTTATATTCTCCATTCCACAGGCATCTCACACTTAACATTGTCAAAATCGAACTCATTATGAACTGCTTCCACCTGGATTTATTAATATTGATAACCAGCACTAAAATCCACCCAGTTACTAACACCCAAAACTTGAGAGACACCCTAGATCTCATTTCTTTGCCAACAATTTTGAAGTCACGTTGATTCCACTCCCTAAAGACCTTTCGAACCCATGAGTGTCTGTCTCTTCCTGCCCCCAGCGTCCTGCACCTTATCCCCATCTCCTCAGCTTCTAGCCTGCTGGAGGCCAGTGTTGAACAGTTCATCTCAGACCACGCTGTTCAGACCCTCTCATTTTCTGAGTTTGTATTTTAATAGCCTTCTTGATCTGCCAAGATACTTCTCCAGACACTTCTTTTATCGCTGAGATACACTTAAACTTCAGGCCATTTGTTCTCTCCCAAACACCGTTCTCTTCATCCCCACCACTACATTCCCTGACTGCAAGAAAGACCATTTCAGTCCTCGGTGGCATGCTTTTTTTCTAAGACCTAGTTTGAGTTTCACTTCCTCTGGAAAGACTGGACTTTCATCATTGCTTTCCACCAAAATGGGTTGCTCCTTTTACCCCTTGGGTTATTTCTCAGCACAGCCTCTATCTCAGAACTTACTGCAGGGAAGTGGGATAGTTTGTTCTTTGTTTTTATATACAACCAGCCATTTTTGAGGACCAAGTCTGTATCTTCTATCTCTGAATTCCCAGTACCTAGCCCAATGCATGACACATTATAGGTGGCTAATAGAGATTTGCTAAATAAATTTTGATTTATTCCATGGGTCTCTACCATCCTGCCCAATTTCTTTTCTTTAAAGGAGACTTACCACTGCTAAAGCTCTCTCACTCACAGAGGAAATCATTTCTTCCCAAGGATTAAATGGAAAAAATTCTTTTTTTTTTTTTTGTAAGACAGGATTTATTCACAGAAAAGAATAAAGAAAATATTAAGGAACCTGGTAGAGGGAGAAAATTCTAGTGGGGAGAGAGAAGATCTCTCCGTTTCTCTCCCAGTCTTTCCCCATCTCCTCCTTTAGGCCTTTAGTCTCAGGGTATATATAGGTGTATGGGTTCCTTGGCCAGGAAACGGATGAATACAGTCCCTTTCGCCAGGGGCAAGGTGAATGAATGTATCAATGAATGGATACAGTCCATTCATGGAATTGAGGCCTAGGAAATTCACAAGAAATTGACCTAGGCATAGGAGAT
>CAUYON010039628.1:0-22298 GCA_963573935.1 Arctocebus calabarensis | reverse complement strand
TCCACACCTATGGTGCATCTTAGAAAGGTAAAGGCAAAACTTACTAAATGCAGAATACAACTGTCTTCATACAATAACTAAGAAAATGCCATGAAGGGTATGTTAAACAGTTTGATGAAAATATTTCAGATTGTATATGAAGCCAGTACATTGTACCCCTTGATTGCACTACTGTACGTAGCTATGATTTAATTTAAAAAATCTATAAAATATATAAAGCAAAAGCTGATAGAAGTGTTTCTATAGTTATAAAAAACTTACAAATATAATGAGACTTCAAAACTGCTTTCCCCCAAATTGACAGATCAGCTAGACAGAAGAACAATAAGAGCATACAAGTCCACAATGTCATCAACCAAGAGAACCTATTTAATATCTGTAGATATCATATGTTTAATATCATAGCACTACCAACAGCAGAATTTACATTTTTTTGACTGCCCATGAAATATACACCAAGATAAACCATATCTTGAACTCTAAAACAAAACTTGAATAAGTTTATAAAAGTGAAATCATGCAGAGTGTGACATTTGACTGCAAGGGAATCAAATTGGAAATGACTAACAGAAACATTCTCAACACTTACAGACTAAAAACCACACTTCTAAATCATCTATAAGTCAAAGAGAAAGTCTCAAGGGAGATTAAAATATTTAGAATGGGTGGAAATGAAGGTACAACATACTAAAGTTTGTTGAACACAGCTAAAGTAATGCAGAGAAGGAAATTTATAGCACTAAATGTATGAAGTCAGACAACTAAGTTCACAAACCCATCCCAGAAAAAGTGCTATAGGTCTCATTTCTGAATATTACTATGGTCACCATTGAAGTACTCCCCTTGGGAAGTTATGCACTGCCACCAGAGCCCAGTCCACTCTTCAAAGCACTTTTTTCTAGGATGAGTGTGTGAAGTTAGTCATCTGACCTCGTATGATAATAGCTCTGATGGCCATTCCAGAAAAAAGTTCCCAAAGGCAAGAAAAATAAAGGAATAATAGAATAAGAGCAGAAATCAACAATACTAAAACAATGGAGAAAATAAATAAATCAAAGAACTGTGTCTTTGAAAAAATAAAACATATTGATGATCCTTTAACTAAACCAACAAAAAGAGGAAAGCACAAATTATAACTATTAACTAAACCAACAAAAAGAGGAAAGTACAAATTATAACTATTAGAAATGAACTAGGAGTTGCCAGTACAGATCCTACAGACATCAAAAGGATGATATGAGCATACTATGAACAACTCTATCCATATAAACTTAAAAATTTAGATGAAATAGATGAATTCTTCAAAAAACATAAATTATAATGAATTACCCAAATATAATAGATACTTTGAATAAGCTTATAACTTATTAACTTTTAATAAGTTCAGAAACTTATAATTTTAAAACTCCCCAATACAAATCCAGGCATAGTTGATTTCACTGGAGATTTGCTAACAAATGGTTAACAAAAGGTTCACATTACCATCTCTTATAGAAAGTAGTTGAAGAAGAAAAGTGTTCCAAACTCATTTTTTAAAGCTAGTATTACTCTGATTCCAAAACCAGATATAGTACAAAAAGATACTACCAATCAACATCCTCATGAATATTGATGCAAATATCCTTAAATATATTTTAGTAAATAGAATTCAGCAATATTTTAAAAGAATTCTATACCAAGCTCAAGTGCCATTTACTCACAAATGAAATGATTATCTATGTGGAAAATCCTTAAGAATTGACCAAACATACCAACAAAAAAAACAAAAACACCTTCTGAAATTAACAAGCAAGGATTCAGTGTATAAGTTTAATACACAAAAGTTAATTGTATTTTTGTATACCAGCAATGAACAACTGGTATTTAAAAATTTTGCAAATGTACCATTTATAAGAGCATCCAAAAGAACCAAATTCTTGGATATAAATCTAAAATAAAAATGTACAGAATCTATGTTAGGAAAACTACAAAATACTGATGAAAGAAATCACACAGGATCTAAGTAAACAAAGAGATATCCTGTATTTACATATTAGAAGACACGATATTATTAAAATACTGTCCTCCTAATTTTATCTATACATTCAAGGCAATCTCCATTGAAACCCCAAGTTATTCTGTGGATGTTGACAAACTTGTTTCTAAATTGGAACATGGAAAGGTAAAGGAACTAAATAGCTAAAAAAAATTTTGAAGAAGAAGAGTATAATGGGAAGAATCAGTTTACCCTAACCTGAGGTGTTACCAAATAGCTCTAGTATTCAAAAATGTGTGGGACTGGCAGAGAAGTAGGCACATATATCAGAGTAACAGAATAAAGGATGCAATAATAGATGCTTGCAAATACTTTGTGACAAAGAGCATTGGCCATTCAATAGAGGAGACTTACCCTTTTCAACAAATGGTGCTAGAGAAATTATATATCCACAGGCAAACATTAAGAACCTTGATCTAAGTCTCAGACCTTACATAGAAATTAACTCAAAATGCCTGGCAGATTTGAATTTAAATTGTAAATTATAAAATTTTTAGAAAAGTCTGAGAGAACTTTTGAGGGTGTAGGACCAAAGAGTTCTTAAACTTGATCCCAAAAGCACCACCCTGCAAAGCAAAAACTTAAAAATAAGACTTCATTAAAACTAAGATCTTTCTGTGAAAGATTCTGTTAAGAAGAAAAGATAAGTGGGAGACTAGAAAAAAAATTGCAAACCACATATGCAATGAAAGAATTGCACCCAGAATTTATTCAAAAAGAAAAAAAAACACCCTTAAAACACAACACTGAAACACAAACAACCCAGTTAGAAAATGGCAGAACCTAGTGTGCACAATGCAAGGCTAAATTTCAAAATAAGTAAGAGTAAATTTTAAATGTCTTATCACAAAAAATAAGAGAGGTGACAGGGATATGTAAATTGGTTTGATTTAAGCATTCCACATTGTATATCAAATCATCACATTGTACCCCATAAATGTATACACTTATGATTTTAATTAAAAATTAAATAAAAAAGCAAAAGAAAAAAAAACTAGAAAATGGCCTAAAGGCAAGAGGATGTATTTAAGAAGATGATACTTGGATGGCAAATAAACACATGAAAAGATGACCAACCTCAGTAGCCATTAAGAAAATGCAAATTAAAACCACAGTATCATGGTATCTATCAAAATGGCTTTAACAAATAGTAAAGACAGAAAATACTAGCAAGGATGCAGAGAAACTATCATAGATTACTCAACGTGCAGGTGGTGGGAAAGTAAAATGCTACAGTCCCTCTGGAAAACAGTTCAGTAGGTTTGTTTGTTTTTTGTTTTTGAGACAGAATCCAGCGCTGGGTAGAGTGCCATAATATCAGCCTAACTCACAGTGACGTTAAAGTCCTGAATTCAAGCCATCCTGCTGCTTCACCCTCCTGAGTAGCTGGAACTATAGGTGCTCACCACAATGTTCCCCTAATTTTTCTATTTTTATTAGTTACAGACACACTCTTGCTTAGGCTGATCTCAAACTCCTGAGCTCAAGTAATCTTTCTGCTTTGGCTTTCCGGAATGTTAGGATACAGGCATGAACCACCACACCCGGCCCAGTTTGACAGTTTCTGTAAAAATGAAACATACAACTACCATACTGTTCAGCAGCTGCACTGTGGGTCATTTTCCTCAGAAATGTGAAAAGTTATGTTTATGGATTTTGCTATGGATTAAATTGTGTAGCTTCCTAACCCTTCCAAAGTGAATGCATCTGGATGCATCTAGCGATGGTATCTGAGAAAGTAAATTTAAATGAGGTCACCAGGATGGGACTTGTGAATACAAGAGCTCCCATCAGAACTGAACCATGCTGCCACCCCAATCTCAGCCTTTCACCATCCAGAACTGTGACAAAATAAATTCCTGTTGCTTAAGCCACCCAGTCTATGGTATTGATAATGTCATAGCAGCTGGAGCTGACCACAATACAGATGATATACCAGATCTTTTTGTAAAAGCTCCAAACTATAAAAGACCATAATGTCTTTCAATGGGTGAGTGGTTAATAAACTGTAGTACATTCATACTATAGAAAAATACTAAGCAATAAAAAACATATTATACAAAGTATTGATACAAGCAACAACCTAGCTGTATCTCCAGAGAGCCATGTGATAGAAATGGATTGTATTTTGAAGGCATCACTGTCAATATCCTATTGTAATATCATGCTATAATTTTGTAAGATGTTACCATTAGGGAGAACTGAGTAATTGGTACATGGATCTTTCTTTATTATTTCTCACAGCTGTAAGTGAAGTAACAATTATCTCAAAGTGGTTTAACTTTAAAATTCTACAGAACTTAGCCAAAACATTAAAAAAAGAAATACACTTGTTTCTGGAAGGACAGATTCAATATTGTAATAATATCTACTTTTCCAAATTGTTTGATAGGTTTAAAATCCTTACAACTTCATTTGAATGAAATTTCATTTTTGTACTTTTATTTTTATTGCTGGGGAATCGTTGACAGTACAAAGAACCAGGTTACAATGCTTGCATTTGTTAGGTAAAGTTCCTCTTATAATTGTGTCCTTCCCCCAAGAGTTGTGGCACATACCATGACCCCTCCAACCCCACCCCTCCACTCTTCCCTTCCCTCACCTCCCACCATGTACTAGCATCAGTTGTCCTTGTATCAGAATTGAGTACATTGCATTCTTGCTTCTCCATTCTTGTGATGCTTTACTAAGAAGAATGTGTTTCAGCTCCATACAGGTTAATACAAAAAATACTCAATGGTTAGAGCACCAGCCCCATGCCCCGGGTGTGGCAGGTTCAAACTCAGCCTGAGCCTGCTAAATAAAACAAACTTCATTTTTGTACTTGATAGATAAAATGATTATAAAGTTGGCTGCATAAGCAAATAGGTAAAAATATTTTTAGAAGTATAGTCATAGGACATAAGTTGAACTATCTGATGGTATAAGTTGTATAAACCTACGATTAAAATAATACATAGAGAGAGGTGGAACATGATAGTGGACAAGAATGACCCATTAGCTCAGCTCTCCTGGAACAACAGGTTAGAGTAAGTAGGCTAGATCATTCCTGGCATGGAATAATGGTGTGGAGTGGCAGTTCAGGGTGTGAAGTGAGATGCCAGATTGCTGGACTTGGAGTATAATCCAGAGCTTCAGAGACTGCCAGGAAAGGTTCTTCCCTGGGCTGCAACAGTGCGGGTGGCAGTGGTGACAACCAGCCCCACCAGGGAGGATTGCAGTTCCCACTTTATGGGGAAACTAGATATTGTGTGGAAAGATTGGTTAAGTGTGAACTCCCATGTGGATTCAGGCGAGCAGAGTGGGGTGCCATCTGGTGTGGCACCACCACAGTTAGGCGGTTAGGCAGTGGGAGAGACACTCAGAGGGGAAAGAACCCAGATAGGAAGAGGCCATTGTTTTAGAATCTGGGAGATGGCAGTCACCACAGGTACCTTTCCATGCGGACCAGGAACAGAAATTTGAGTATCACCCACAGACAACCGCCCTATACTCAGAACTGGCCCAGGATATCCCGCACTTCCCTGGAACTGTTGCAGGGAGAATTTGAGAATTCAAATTCTGTTCCTGCCTGTGAACATCTTTTGAGTTTGGTGGAATCAGCAGTTCAGCACAGTCTAGGTGCTGAGCAGATAATCAGGCAATACCAAGAACAATTTAAGCCAGGAGACAAGCATAAGCCTGGGAACCACTCACAGCCCCACCTGGTGTCCAGGTGTCCAGAAAGTATATTAGTATATTGCAGCACAAATATATTCCTACTAAAGTTGATCCCTATGGCATATGTATAGTCGTATGTTTATATATATTTTTATATGTATATATATATATATATATACACATATATGATTTTGTTGCCTTTTTCCCTCTCTTTGCTTGTTCTTTTTGCTTTTTTCTGTTTTCCTTTCTTGTAGGAGTTATTATTAGATTTCTTTCTTTCTTTCTTTTTTTTTTTTTAGACAGTCTCACTAGGTTGTCCTTAGTGGAGTGCTGTGGCGTCACAGCTCATGGCAAATTCTAACTCTCTTGGGCCGAGCAGTTCTCTTCCCTCAGCCTCTCAGGTGGCTGGGGCTCAGGTGTCTGCCACAGCACCCAACTTTTTTTTGGTTGTGGTTGTCATTGTTGTTTGATAGGCCCTGGGCCGGGTTGGAGCCCACCAGCTCTAGTGTGTGTGGCTGGTGCCCTGGCCACTGGGCTATGGGCTTTGAGCCCTCCTCTTTCTCTTAATGGTTGCTGAGATTGCTTTTATCAGGCTATTAGAGTTCTTTTCTGCCTTTTTTTTTTTTTTTCAATTGTTCCTATGTCTGTTTGCGTGTTTTTGTGTCTGGTTGTTTTTTTGTTCATGTGTTTGTTTGTTTTGTTTCAATGTGCCTTGTGTTCTGCTAAAACCTCGGGTTGCCTATTTTCCCTAACTCCAATTTTTACATTCAATAAGAGCAAAGGGGAGTGGGGGATGATAGCCAACTGAAGCCAGCTTTTAATAGAAACTTCCATACAGAAGGAGAGATAATTGCCAGAAGGAACCCAACAAAGCTGAAGGGTAGAAGCTGAGCTGAGTGAAGAGATTGATAATTGCATGTCTTCTCTGCTGAGGCAAACTGCAACTCCCAGGAAACAAATTTCAGGTATAGAACCTACCCCAAAGATGACGTGTGTCCATTCCCTCCCCCAAGAAAGTTGCTTATTTGCTTGCAGGGAGATCTCTACCAGTGAGCAGTGAACTGAGGTCCTCTTCTCTCACCCCACAGGAGCAAGTTGCTGGAAGCCGGGACTCCTTCTAAAGAGAATCCCTGCTGTGAGCCTGTGCATTCTCTCGTTTGGCATGAAGGTTGAACAAATATTTTCTCTGCCACTTTGAATTCTCAATCCACTCTTGTCCCTGACCTGGCAGTCTAGAAGCCCAACCCTTGCAGAGACCAGAATGTTCACAGTTCTTTGTTAAGACTGGACATTGCATGGTCTGTGGTAGCGCAGCTACACTGTACCTTTGAATCTGGTAACAGTGCAGAAAGGCACAGGGGGGAAGGTGGCTGGCTTGGCTCTGTGAAAGAACAACTCAGCAGCAGGCAGAAGCTTGGTTCCCCATATGACAGGTGGAAGTTCAGGAACTGCTGAGGCATGGGAATCTGAGTGGAGACAACTCCCACCTAGCAGCAGCATTAATAGAGCACTCCTGCCTGGGTTAAATTTCAGAGAGACACCTCCCCAATTCTGTGGACTGCTGGAGGGAGCTAGACCTCACATTGCAGAGATATCAGAGGAACAGAGCAGCTGGGGCAGAGGCGCAGTCTCTGAGGGTGAAAAATATTTGCTGCTTTGTTACCCTCTGGTTTGGAATGAGCTCAGGTGGAACACTCCCCAGTTTCCATTGAGCACCCAAGATAATCAGACTTCAACTTCCCCAGCTGGCTGGTGAGAGAGTATGGTCACTTGGCTGATGTGGCATTGACTTCCCTCTGATTCTAGCAGGCCAAAATCCCTGATGCATTTGCTCATTTGAGGGAACTGGACCACAGCCCCATCCTCGGTGTGATGGAGGTGCAACGTGGGGAAGGAGGCACCAGCCTCCCTGGACTATTTTGCTGGGTGGGCCTTTCTGACTCCACAGAGAACCGGATTGAGTTACAGTTGAGCTGCCAGTGGACCCCTGCTGGAAAGATGCTGAAGACCTTTTGAACTCTCCCACCTGATCGATGTTTGTGTTGACTGAGACAATTGGTTTTGACCTGGGCCAATCACCCAGCTACCCACCAATGTCGGACCCTAGTTCTGTTGTTCTGGGATTGTGGGATTCCCCTCTTCCAGCTGTTACCTGAAGGAGGGCGGGTGTCTTAGTTGCTTGTAAATCTCCACAGCTGAGATTTCAGCCCAAAGCTACTGATTCACTAGGATTGAAAAGAAACTAGCTGAAACCAGGTCAGAGCCATGTAGTCTCACCACACCAAGCAGGTCCCCAGAATTTCTGGCTGTAGTACTGAATGGGACCTTTGTAAAGCTCTAAGGGAAAAGTCACAATCACCAGTCCCAGTTCATTGGTAAAGGGCTAGTTAATTACAACTCCAGGAGCCCTCAATTCAATTTCACCTTACCAGCTTCTCTAGCCAAATGGTGAAAAATAATCATAACATGGAATGAGTGGAAAAATTCTGGCAACATGAACAATCAGAGTAGATGAACTCCCCCATGGCAAGACAAAGGAGATACAACAGAAGATCCCAATCAAAAACAAATGGATGAGATGTCAAAAACCGAATTCAGAATTTGGATCACAAATAAGATTAACAGAATGGAAATAAGATGGAATTAAAAATTCAAGGAGCAATTGAAAAGTTCTCTCAAGAATTCAATGAATTCAAAGAAAAAAATTCCCAAAGATTTTGACACATTGTGGGAAGAACTTGAAGCCCTCAAAGATCTGAGAAATACAGTGGAATCCCTCAGTAACAGAATGGAGCAGGCAGAAGAAAGGAGCTCTGACATTGAAGACAAAGCTTTTGAACACTCCCAAATGCTTAAAGAGGAAGAGAAGTGGAGAGCAAAAACAAATCATTCACCTTATAGGAATCTTGAAGGGGAAGAGGATGGTCCGAAAGCCACAGATACTCTACTCCAAGAGATAATTGAGGATAACTTCCCGAGCATGGCAAAAGATGCTGAAATTCAGATAGCAATTTCAGAACCCCAGCATGACTCAACCCGAATAAAACATCTTCTAGACACATTGTAATTAACTTCACCAAAGTTGATATGATGGAGAAAATCCTGCAAGGAGCCAGATGTAAGAAAATCATAACCTACAAGGGGAAGGATATTAGAATGACTGTAGATCTCTCTGCTGAAATTTTTCAAGTCAGAAGAAGATGGCCATCAACTTTCAATCTCCTAAAAAAAAAACAACTTTCAGCCCAGGTTCCTGTATCCAGCTAATTTGAACTTCATTTATGATGGAGAAATTAAATACATTAATGACATATACAAGTTGAAGAAATTTGCCATAACCAAACCAGCTCTTCAGAATATCCTCAGACCCATCCTGCATAATGACCAGCACAATGTTCTACCACCAAAGTAAACTCACTCTAAAATTCTTGACCAAAACCCAATATCCACATTGGTGAAAAGATTCAAAATGTCCTCTGGACTTTTGAAAAATTTGACACCCAAAATATTACTAGGCTTATCAATATTCTTAATTAATGTGAACAGCTTAAACTGTCCTCTTAAGAGGCACAGGTTGTATGAATGGATACAAAAACTCAGGCCAGATATCTGCTGAATACAAGAATCTCATCTCACCTTTAAGGATAAATACAGACTCAGGGTGAAGGGATGGACATCTGTAATCCAGGCAAATGGAAATCAGAAAAAAGCAGGATGGCAATTTTATTTGCAGATGCACTAGGCTTTAAACCAACAAAAGTAAGAAAAGACAAGAATGGTCACTTCATATTTAAGGGAAAAACTCAACATGATGAGATGTCAATTATTAACATTTATGTGCCCAACCAGAATGTGCCTCAATTTATAAGGGCGACCCTAACAGACAAGAGCAATTTAATATCTTCCAGTACCATAATAGTTGGAGATTTTAACACCCCTTTGGCAGGGTTGGATAATTCCTCCAATAAGAAATGAAGCAAAGAAATTTTGGACTTAAACTTCACCATACAACAGTTGAATTTTTTTGACATATTAGGAACATTTCTTTCTAACAAAACTTAGTACACATTCTTCTCATCAGCCCATGGAACATCCTCCAAAATTGATCACATCTTAAGTCACAGGCTAACCTCAGCAAATTTAAAAGTATAGAAATTATTCCTTGTATTTTCTCAGATCATCACACAATAAAAGTTGAACTCACCAATAACAGGTATCTACATACTCATATAAAGACGTGGAAACTAAATAACCTTATGCTGAATGATAGCTGGGTCATAGATGAGATTAAGAAGGAAATTACCAAAATTTTAGAACAAAACACTAATGAAGAAACAAATTATCAGAACCTGTGGGATACTGCACAGGCGGTCCTAAGAAGGAAATTTATAGTGTTGCAAGCCATCCTCAAGAGAATGGGAAGAGAGGAAGTCAATAACTTAATGGGATACCTTAAGCAACTGGAAAAGGAAGAATGTTCCAACCTCAAACCCAGCAGAAGAAAAGAAATAACTAAAATTAGAGCAGAATTAAATGAAATAGAAAGTAAAAGAATTATTTAAAAGATCAATGAATCAAAAAGTTGGTTTTTTGAAAAATTCCACAAAATTGATAAACCTTTGGTCAACTTAACCAAAAATAGAAAATTAAAGTCCCTAATATCATCAATCAGAAATGACAAAGGCAAAATAACAACAGACACCTAAGAAATTCAAAAAAATCCTTAATGAATACTGGAAAAAACTTTATTTTGAGAAATATGAAAATCTAAAAGAAATTTACCAATACTTGGAAGCACACCAACTTCCTAGACTTAATCAGAAATAACTGGAAATGCTGAACAGACCTATATCAAGTACTGAAATCAATCTCCACCCCCCAAAAGAGTCCAGGACCAGATGGCTTCACATCAGAATTCTACCAACCTTTAAAGAGGAACTAGTACCTATATTGATTAACCTTTTCCAAAACATTGAAAAAGAAGGAACACTTCCCAACACCTTCTATGAAGCAAATAGCATCCTGATCCCCAAACTATATACCAATGTCTTTAATGAACATAGATACAAAAATATTCAGTAAGATCCTAGCAAACAGAATCCAGCAACACATCAAACAAATTGTACACCATGACCAAATGGGTTTTATCCCATGGTTCAAGGTTGGTTAAATATATGTAAATCTATAAATATAATACATCATATAAACATAAACTAAAAAACAAAGACCATATGATTCTCTCAATAGATGCAGAAAAAGCTTTTAACAATGTCCAGCATCCTTTCATGATCAGAACACTTAAGAAAATAGGTATATAAAAAGGGACTTTTCTTTTTTTTTCCTTACAGTTTTTGGCTGGGGCTGGGTTTGAACCCATTACCTCTGGCATATGGGGTGGGTGCCCTACTCCTTTGAGCCACAGGCTCTGCCCAAAAGGGACTTTTCTTAAATGGATAGAGGCTATCTTACAGCAAACCCACAGCCTATATCATATTGAATGGAGTAAAATTGAAAACATTTCCACTCAGATTAGGAACCAGGCAAGGTTGTCCATTGTCTCCACTGGTTTTTAATGTTGTAATGGAAGTCGTTGCCATCTTGATCAGGTAACAGAAAGTGATCAAGTGTATACAAATAGGGTTAGAGGAGATCAAACTTTCACTCTTCACAGATGATATGATTGTATATCTAGAAAACTCCAGGGGCTCAATAACAAAACTCTTAGAAGTGATCAAGGACTACAGTAGTGTCTCAGGATGTAAAATCAGTACTCACAAATCAGTACCTTTTATATATACCAGTAGTAGTCAAGCCAAAAAAGCAGTCAAAGACTCTATTCCCTTTACAGTTGTGCCAAAGAAGATGAAATATTTGGGAATTTACCTAATGAAGGATGTGAAAGATCTCTATAAAGAGAATTCTGAAACTCTGAGAAAAAAAATAGCTGAAGATGTTAACAAATGGAAAAACATATCATGCTCATGGATAGGGAGAATCAACATTGTTAAAATGTTCATATTACCCAAATCAATTTATAAAGTTAATGCAATCTCTATCAAAGCACCACTGTCATACTTTAAAGATGTGGAAAAAAATAATACTTCATTTTATATGGAACCAGAAAAAACCTTGAATAGCCAAGACATTACTCAGAAATAAAAACAAAGCAGGAGGAATCATACTACAAGACCTCAGATTATACTGTAAATTGATAGTGATCAAAACTACATGGTACCGGCACAAAAACAGAGAAGTAGATTTTGGAACAGAATAGAGAACCAAGAGATGAACTCAGCTACTTACCATTATTCGATCTTTGATAAGTCGATTAAAAACATTCAGTGGGGAAAAAACTCCCTATTTAACAAATTGTGCTGGGTAAACTGCCAGCGACCTGTAGAAGACTGAAACTAGACCCACACCTTTCACCATAAACTAAGATAGATTCTCACTGATTAAAGATTTAAACTTAATACAATAAACTATAAAAATACTAGAAGAAAGTGCAGGGAAAACACTTGAAGAAATCAGCATGGGTGAATATTTTATGAGGAAGACTCCCCCCCGGAAATTGAAGCAACACCAAAAATACATTAAGAAATGGAAGAAGAACAGCCCTCAGAATGGGAGAGGATATTTGCAGGTTATGCTTCTGACAAAGGTTTGATAACCAGAATCCACAGAGAACTCAAACTTAATAAGAAAAGAACAAGTAATCTTATTTCATTGTGGGTGGGCAAGGGACTTGAACAGAAACTTCTCTGAAGAAGAAAGCCACATGGCCTACAGACGTGATAAAATGCTCATCATCTCTAATCATCAGAGAAATGCAAATAAAAACTCAGTTTGAGATATCATCCAACTCCAGTAAGAGTGGCTCACATAACAAAATCCCAAAACAACAGATGTTGGCATGGATGTGGAGAAAATGGAACACTTCTGCACTGCTGGCGAGAGTACAAGCTAATATATCTCTTTTGGAAAGAAGTATGGAGAATACTCAGGGATCTAAAAATAGACTTGCCATTTGATCCTGCAATTCCTGTACTGGATATATATCCAAAAGACCAAAAATCACTTTTTAACAAAGGGAATATTTGCACTAGATTGTTCATTGCAGCTCAATTCATAATAGCCAAGACATAGAAGAACCCCAAGTGCCCGTTGACCCATGATTGAGTTAATAAATTGTGGTATGTGTATACCACGGAATGTTATGCAGCCTTAAAAAAGGATGGAGACTTTACCTTTTCTACATTTACATGGATGGATCTCCATCCATGTACACATTTGTATGAATGTGTGCATGTGTGTGTGTGCATGTTTGCATATACTTTGAGTCTTTGTTGTTTAAAAGTTCTGTAAGACCAATTTTAAAGAATGGACTTTGGAAAAAGGATGAGGCACTTAATGTTAAAAACAAACATAATTGTTTTCTTTATTCTAACTGGAGAGTGACCTCAATAGGTAGACAAAAAGTCCTGTAGAAAGAGATATGAGATTGCTGACTATTATTTGGAGGCAATGAATTCATGGTTTTCAGGAAATGGTGCTTTGTAGGCAGTCCTCCATGGTGTGAGGCACATTCTTTGATTCAGTATAAGAGGTGCTAATGGCAGAAACAGGGCAATGACGGGCTCTAGGAAAGGAAGAATGGTATATACTAACAAGACAACTTTAATAGTAACTAAGAAAATTATGTGGTACATTTGATATATGATATTCCTAACAAGAAGGGAGAAGGAATTTTTGATTTCCAGTGATTTTACTGATCATATTTCCAGATTTTTCTTCTCACCTCTCAATCTCAACCCTCTTATATAAAAACTAAAGAGGAAGGAGCACTGGTTGCGTCAAGTATTATTTGGAAATTCATTCTATTACAAGACTGAGAAAACCTTAGCCAGATCCAACATGTGATTTATTCCACATTGCAAGAAAATGAGGAGTACATCCCAGGGTGGAAACTGTGGCTCAGAAAATTTACAGGGACCCCAATTTTTAATTCTGCTCCACCATTCTTTCCTATGATAGTCTACCTGCAAATTTATGTCTGCATTTTAGATAGGAAGAAAGAAGTCTCACATGAGGCTCACACAGGATTTATACCAATGTTGGATAATTTTTGCTATATATGTTTATTTGCTGATGGTATCAGCTGAATTTGGCCTGTAACACAGAAATATTCTTTATTATGAAAACTTGCTTTTTCAAATGCACATTAATGAAAAAGAAACAGAAAATGATAGGAAAAAGAAAATATATATTTAAACTAAGACCATATTAATATACATTTGGGCCCAGTACAAGTGTGCTAAGCAAAGATGATAGAGGAATTTTATACCTTTCTGTAATTACTGGAAGTTTATTCATGTAGTGTGCAAATGTACACTGGTGTCCCCTTTAATAATGTAGAACAGTGTAACTTCCCATGTGGCCATGATAATTTTACAAAAATACATTTTGCTTAAATGGCTTATCATTTCTTCTGAATGAAAGGCAAACATCTACTCATAGCTAGTTTTTGGGCGCCTCCGGTTAATGACCCCAAGTTACTTTTAAAGATTTTTCTTATACTCCTTCCCTGTGCACACTCTTTGCAATATCCCTGCTGTTTCATGAGATTTTACATAGTTGCTCATGCTATTTCCTCCACCTCTGCCTGTCTGTTAAGGTCCATAGAAATCAAAACAGTGGTTGGTTGTGTTGAGAATTGATTAGAAAGAGGTATAAGATAATTTTCTGGGGTGACAGAAATGTTCTATGTCTTGAAATGAGTATGGATTACTTGAGTGTATGCATTTTATCTCACTCAGTGCATATATATGATCCATGCATATGTGCATTTCACATATCACAAGGAACTTATAGGTTGAATAAAAAAATGCACTAGGGTTTAATGTTCTTTTCCAAAGCCATCAGGTATTAAAGACAATCCTGATCATCTCCTTTCCCTCCCTAAGTGATGGAGACTGGATTTTCATCCTTTGAACTTTTTAACTATTTTTTTTAAAAGAATGCATGTACATGCATGCACATACATGCACACATATAATCATATCATATTCTGCATGTGTTATGATGGTATTTGTCTTAGCCGCTTATTGTACTATAAGTGCCTTTGCTTAGGGACTGACCCACTGGCTGTTTTAATCCTTTTAGTACCTAGCACACAATCTTGTGCATGGAAGGTGTTCATTAACATTTGTCAAACCATAGATGCCCAATCTGGAGACAGAACCTCCTTTAATTAATGCTAGGTATGCCTTAGGCAATTCTTATCCTATATTTTTAAATTTATGATTGTAACTAGGAAGTTATCATCCCAAGGTTGGTTTGAGATTTTTAGGAGCCCATATCATCTTCTGAGTATTGCACAATTTTTATTCTATGCTTTGTTGAAAATTCAACACCCTTTCCCTCCCCAAGGATTTCTATGCTGTCTCTAAGGATAGGGATTACAGAAGTTGAAAACAAAAGTGAGATATAAATTCCTCATAGTTATATTTTAACCAATTAATTTCCTACAATTGGCTGAATTCTTACTTTGTCTTGTGGTTGTTGCTTTATCTCCAGCTGGAATGGAACCAAACATGGACATTGATCACTTTTCTTAATTTCTAATACTTCTCTTTAAAAAAACAAAAAGTATGTGCCTTTGTCTGTATGACACACTTGATTTAATGCCTGCAGGTGATGAGAAGGTGTTACCTTCATTTCATAGACACAATTACCTTGAGATTCAACACTCTTGTGTTAGTCAACAATTTTTTGTCTGAGAAGTCTTGGTTTCTTTTTTTCAATTCTCTTGTGCATAATAGTTGAATTTGTGTTGTACTCTACCTCAAACTTAAACCAAAGTTTTGCCAATACATAGGGTAGATGAAAATTAAAACTCACTTTAAAGGCTTAAATTGAGCCTGTTGGGAAACAAACAAACAAACAAAAAACCCAACTGCATCCTTTTTGTGATATCATCTGGGGGAGCATGTATTTATTCTTTATTGAGATAGGATACCTGAGAAGGGTGAGATCTAGGAGAACAAGTCTTCTCAAGGAGGCCACAAGGATACACTTGCAGGGTCCTCTCCATGGTGACTCGGCTCTTTGGAATTTGTAAACCTAACTTCGTGGAACTTCAAGTTCTGTGAAATGCTGTAGTTCTGTAGCATTTCTGGAATAGCATCTCCTGCTTGATTCAAACTGGCCAATGAGTACGTATGGGTTGGAACTTTTTGACTGTCAATAAAAAGGGAAAGACCAAGCCACTTGGAGAGTGTGGCCTTTGGAATTCTATGCCGTAAGCTCCCGGCTGGTAAATAAAGCCCTTCCTCTTATAAACATAGTTTTGGGGTGCTCTTTCTCTTCTTTGGGCCTTGCCTTCCTGCAACATTATCACATGTCAGTATTTTTTTAGGGCTATTAAGTCAATAAGAATCAAATATTGACATGTCTGGATAATTTGGTCCTACTCTGGCCTTAAGAATAAATAACCCTTTCAGTCAGAATTAAAATTTCCACATAATTGCAAAGGATAAAATAACCCAGACTTTCAAAGTTCGCATACCATTCTGGTTAAAAAGTCATACTATTTTTCCTTGAGTCTCTACAATGACTAGATACTGGATTAAAACAAACAAATACTGCTCCTCCCACTCTGTTTTCCAACAACACCAGGAAGCTGCAAGTTTTGCACAGATTCTAAAGCTATCTTGAGAGATTTGCATACTCAACGATATTATAATCTTTTATTTTGATTGCTCCAGTTGCCTCTGTTGGAGCTTATGCTTGTAGTGAGTTTGCCAGATTTGGTAAAAATGGCAGGTAAGAGAGGGAGAGAGAGTTGGATGAGCCTAAAAGGATTTGAATTTCAAAGCTCAATAGCAGCTCTGACTATAATAGTAGTGATCTGTTAGTTTTGGTATATGGCCAAAAATATCTCATTTATGTGGTTTAGGAAACACTGCAGAATACAAAACATAAAGTTTCTCCATTTCAAACTAAATCTGCTGGAGTACTTCATTAATTTGCTAAAAAGCTGACAACATAAGTTCACAATTTCAATGTAATTCAACATAATTTCACATTGAAAATCTGGATGTTTCTCCAATTAAGAGAACAAGATCCTACTTTGTTAAGTTCTAATATAAAGTGACATTTAATAATACGAGTCTTTGCATCTTTGTGTATGTATTGACTGAGCATTGTTTAATGTTTTGTAACATATTGATTACATTTTTACAGTAGTAGCTCTGAAGATTATTTGATAACATTAATGAACTCGACTTTAATTTTATTTATTTATTTTTTTCTGGTGTGCTAACTATCTGACCTCAGGACTTACTATAAAGCTACAAAAATCAAGACAGTGTGATATTGGTCAAATAATGGATTAATTGATCAATGGAATAGAATAGAGAGCCCCCAAATCAATTCACATAAATATAATTATGTGATCTTTGACAAGGGAACAAAGGGTATACAATGGAGCAAACATAGTCTTTTCAATAAATGGTGCTGGAACAAGTGGACATACACATGCAAAAAAATATTGAATCTAGATACAGTCCTTATACCATTCACAAAAATTATCTCAAAAATAGATCATAGCTATAAATACACAATGTGAAGCTATAAAACCTTAAGAAGGTAACATAGGAGAAACTCTACATGATCTTGGTTTTGGCAATGACTTTTCAGATACAAAACAAAAGTAAGATCTATGAAAGATAAATTGATAAGCTTGACTCCATTAAAATTAACAATTTCTTTGTTAAGTGTTTGTCACTATTACTTTGCGACAAACACTGTTAAGAGAATGAAAAGATAAGCTACAGACTGGAAAAAAATACGTGTATTGGCAAAAGACATATCTGATAAAGAAAGGAGTGTTATCCAAAATATACAAATAATTTTTTGAATTTCTGAGGGATCTGTTGTTATTTCATCTTTACCATTTCTGATTGATGAAATTAGAGATTTTACTCTTTTTTTCCTGATTGGAGTAGCCAGAAGTTTATCTATTTTATTGACCTTTTCAACAAACCAACTTTTTGATTTGTTGATCTGTTGTATAATTCATTTACTTTCAATTTCATTTAATTCTGCCCTGATTTTGGTTATTTCTTTTCTTCTGCTGGGTTTGGGATTAGAATGTTCTTCCTTTTCCAGTTGCTTGAGGTGTCCCATTAAGTTGTTAACTTCCTCTCTTTACATTCTCTTGAGGAAGGCTTGCAGTGCTATAAATTTCCCTCTTAGGACTGCCTTTGCAGTATCCCAGAGGTTTTGATAATTCATGTCTTCATTGTCATTTTGTTCCAATAATTTAGTGATTTCCTTCTTAATCTCGTCTATGACCCATCTATCATTCAGTATAAGGCTATTTAGCTTCCATGTTTTTGTTTGATTATGCAAATTCCTGTTATTGTTGAGTGCAACTTTTATTCCATGGTGGTCTGAGAAGATGCAAGGAATAATTTCTATTCTTTTAAATTTGCTGAGGTTAGGTTTGTGACCTAAGACTATGTTCCATGGGCTGATGAGAAGAATGTGTATTCAATTTTATTAGTATGAAACATTCTGTAGATGTCTGTTAAATCCAGATGTTGAATAGTTAAGTTTAAATTAAAAATTTCTTTACTTAGCTTCTTATTGGAGGATCTATCCAACACTGCTAAAGGAGTATTAAAATATCCAACTACTATGGAGTTGGAATAAATCAAGTTACTCATGTCTATTAAAATTTTTCTTATAAATTGAGGCACATTTTGGTTGGGTGCATAAATATTAATAATTGAAATCTCATCGTATTGAGTATTACCTTTAACAAATAAGAAATGTCCATCTTTATCCTTCCTTATTTTGGTTGGCTTAAAGCCTATTGTATCTGCAAATAAGATTGCAATGCCTGCTTTTTTCTGTTTTCCATTTGCCTGGAATATAGATGACCATCCCTTCACCTTGAGTTTATATTTATCTTTTAAGGTGAGGTGAGACTCTTGTATACAGTAGATATCCGGCCTGAGTTTTTGTATCCAAAAACTATGCCTCTTTACAGGACAGTTTAAACCATTCACATTAATTGAAACCAATGATAAATCTTTAGAAAACCTAGTGGACATTTTTAATCCTTTTGTTGCTGTGTGAGTTGGACTTTGATAAAAAGTTTCTGGATGAGTTTACTTTTGCGTTGGAGAATTACGCTGGTCATTATGGAGAATAGGTCTGAGAATATTCTGGAGAGCTGGTTTAGTTATGGCAAATTTCTTCAACATGTGGATGTCATTAAAGTATTTAATTTCTCCATCATAAGTGAAACTCAGTTTAGCTGGATACAAGATCCTGGGTTGAAAGTTATTTTGTTTTCGGAGATTAAAAGCCAATGTCCATTCTCTTCTTGCTTGAAAGGTTTGATCAGAGAGATCTGCAGTTATTCTAATATTCTTCCCCTTGTAGGTTATAGATTTTTTGCGTCTGGTTGCTTTCCAAATTTTCTCCTTCATATTAACTTTAGTGAACTTAATTATGATGTGCCTGGGGGATGTTTTATTCAGATTGAGTCATGCTGGGATTCTGAAACTGTCTGCTATCTCAATTTCAGAATCTCTTGGCATGTCTGGAAAATTCTCTTTCATAATCTCATAGAGAAGAGACTCTATGCCTTGTGACGCCACTTCATCGTTTTCAGGTATCCCTATAAGGTGAATGTTAGTTTTCTTTAGTTATCCCAGAGCTGTCTGAGAGAATGATCTGTTTTTGTCTTCCATTTCTCTACCTCTTTGTCAGTTTGGGAGCATTTGATAGCTTTGTCTTCCATGTCAGAAATCCTTTCTTCTGCTTGCTCCATTCTGTTGCTGAGGGATTCTACTTTGTTTCTCAGATCTTTAAAGGCTGCAACTTCTTGTCTCAATGTGTCAAAATCTTTGGTCATTTGGTCTTTGAATTCCTTGACTTCTTGAGACAATTTTTGAAATGCACCCAGAATTTCAAAATCCAACTGTTCCTCTATTTTATTGATCTTGTTTGCAATCCAAATTCTGAATTCGATTTCTGACATGTCAGCCATCTGTTTATGCATAGGAGCCTCACTTCTGTCCACCAAATTGTTCCTTGAGGGGATTGACCTAGTCTGGTTGCTCATGTTTCCAGAGCTTTTCCATTGACTCTGGCCCATGATTAATTTTATACCGTTTCGCTGGATGAGTAGATAAGGACAATTTGGGCTGGGAGTTCTAGGAGTAGTGATTGACCAGTCCTTTGCTTGAAAGCTTGGACTAGTGTCTGTACCTTTTCCCCTAGAATTTTGCCAAGGACTCGTAGAGTGCTACTGCTTGCGAAACTGGGGACCTTCTTGTTGTGGTGGGGTTAAGTGGCTCTGTCTTATTTTCAGCTGGTCTTTGTCTTTCCCTAGAGAATCTGTTACTCTAGATTGAAATCTGAGCTGTGAAGAAAAAGCGGTTAGGTTGCCACACCCCTCACAGGCAACAATTGGAAAAGCAAAATCAAACCTTCCCACTACCACACACCCAGGGTGTGGAAAGTCCTTGGATGATTGGCCCAGTTGAAGAGGTCCCAGTCAATTGTCCTAGTCAGCACTGATCTCAAATAGAAGAGTTAAAAAGTCTCTGGCAACTAGATAGCAGGGATCTGCTGGAAGCTCTAGTATAATTCACTCCAGTGCTCTGTGAGCTCAGGAGGGCCCCCCCCCCAGCAAGCAGACTAGTCTGGAAAGGTTAATGCCTCCCGCCTCACCCTGCCCCTCTGTCACACCCAGTCAGTGGTAACAGTTGTGATCCAGTTTCCTCCAATGAGCAGATGCTCCAGAAATTTGTGCCTGCCTGGGTCACAGTGCGGTCTGTGGCACCACAACCAGTCCACTACTCCTGTCACTGTTTGGCAGGGGGAAGTGAGGCCTGACAACCTGGGTACTTGATAGGAGCTGGGGCGATTCACTCAGTTCCAGCCCTGTCCCTGATTGATATTGCTGCTGGAATAGAACAAGTACACAGAATTTATTTCTGTCAAGGCTGTTTTCTCTGATCACACTGGGGCTGCAAATAGGTCTGACTCAGTCTGTGAGTTCCAGCCCTTTGTCTCAGCTTTCATCCCCTGAGGGCCAGGTTAGTCTGAAGGTAAGCAAAGCAGCCTCGCCCTGGTTGTCAGCTAACTCTGCGAGTATTCTAATCCCTGCAATCTGTCCCAGCTGGTACCGCCTCAGGTGTATCCTTCATGTGCCTTGGTTGCCAGTCCACTCTGCCGGTGGCTACCATTGGAGAAGCCACCCGCTTCCCCTGGCCACCGAGAAGACTGGGAGTGTCTCCCCAAAACATCCCCAGGGTGCGAGCTCTCCTGCTATTGTTCCCACAGCTGTGATTACTCTTTTGTGCCTCAGGAGATCTTCTTTCCAGCTGGGCCTCCTCTTGGCTCACTTTCCTCTCACCACTCCCGAGCTGGAAAATCAGCACAGATCAGCAACAGTCTATGCCCCGTCCACACCCCTCAAGAAAATCTCCAAGAATCTGGACTCTGTGGGGGACAGGCCTCAGACCTCGGGGTGAGAGTGGAGGGGAATTCCAGGAACTCTAACTTGCAGGAGTGAGTATGTACAGTTTTATTCCTGGCAGGAGAGTGCTGCAGCACCCTAGTAGGGGAAGGAGGTCTGGTTTTTAGAGGGTCTCTCCCGTGGGGTAGAGTGGGAGGACATCTGAACTCTGCTCACTTGTTTGTATGGAGGTATGGAGTATACTGTGAGCTGCTCTCATGGGGGAGGGGACTCCTGTTACCTTGGTGATGTGCTCTGTACCTTTTTGTTTGTGTCCTCAGGGTCTCAGGTTGCCCCAGCAGGGTTGATGTGCGTTCTTTGACCTTTTCCTTTGGCTCAGATTCAAATCATCAGCTTTCTTGCTGAGTTTCTGTCTTTTAACTCTCCTTCTGGATGGGAACCTCTGCGGAAAGCTGGTTACAGATAGCCATCTTGGCTCCTCCCACAAATAATTCTTAAAACTCAACAATAAGTACATGAACAACCCACTTTAAAAATAAGCAAAAGACCTCACCTAAGGAAATATATAGATGGAAAATAAGCATATGAAAAGATGCATTACAGCATATTCAATCAAAGAAATCCAAATTAAAATAACAAAGAACTACCACTCCACTTTTATTGTAATGGTCAGAATCTAGAACACTGGCAACATCAAATACTGAAAAGAATGTGAAGCAACAGGGACTCTCGTTCAGTGCTGGTGGGAATGCAAATTGGTACAGCCACTTTGGACAGCTGGTGGTTTCTTTCAAAACTAAACATATTCTTACCACATGAATAAGCAATTGTTCTCATTGGTATTTACTCAAATGATGTGAAAACTTACGTTCACACAAAACCTTGTCTATGGATGTTTATAGAAGTTTTTTTTTTTGTTTGTTTGTTTTTGTATATTTATTTATTTTTTTTCTTTATTTTTTTCTTTATTTTTTTTTAATAATTTTATTGAATCATAATTATGTACATTGGTGCAATCACAGGGCACGATTCATATACATTCAGAAATATTTTGATCATACTGTTACAGATATCCTTCATGGCATTTCCTTGATCACTATA